>JADRCH010000097.1:6077686-6131669 GCA_019843965.1 Rhynchomys soricoides | reverse complement strand
TTTATTAAAGACAAATGTATACTATTTATTAAAGACAAATGTATACTATTTATTAAAGACAAATTTGCACACTAATGAGATGGGTATACTTGCATATTTTATGGGTAAAGAATTAACTCTTGATTAAATACTGGATCCTACAGGTCAGGCAGTGTCTTCAGTATTTCAAGGTTATCAGTATTTTGTATCAATACAGAGAACATGGGTTTGCTTAAATTCAGAGTACTGAATTGCAGATGTATGTTTAGGGCCATTTTAGAAGTTATAAGAAATTCTGTTTCATTCACAAGTTCAAGTTCACTTAATGATTTTTTTAAAAAATGAAACTCAAGTTAGCAACTCAAATAGCAGCTTTAAAAATTAAACATCCTAATGCAGTAGAACCCAAAGATATACTGATGCATGGTGAGGAGTGACAGTAGGAAAATATTAAGCCTTTGTTTTCTGTAATTAAACCATCATGGTTTAATTAATACAGTGCATAACACTCTCACGTACAATAAAAACACTGTGTAGAGAATATCATTGGCTCAAATCTGAGCCGAGGTGTTTCAATTCGTTGGCCTCGGGTGGTCTGACATGTGCAGAATGAAGTGTGCATATTGTGTGTACAAAATCAAAGCAGCTGACAAGCCATGTGCCACACTATGTTAAGCGTTGCCAGAGACATTTTGCATTCATTACATGTTGATTTTGTGTTAATTTTTGGTCTCTGTATACCTAGAAACTTTAACTATAATTTAACTTGTGTGTGTGTGTGTGTGGGTGTGTGTGTGTGTGTGAGAGAGAGAGAGAGAGAGAGAGAGAGTCATTACATTACATACAGGGTCGTGACCCATTGTTCAAGAAGCTGAACTATTGGAGAATAAAGGAGTGGTAAGGGATCCTGGGTATGGCGTGAACAGAGTCACGGGTGGCTATGGGTATGGTATTTGTGAAGCACAGACCATGTCCACATTGTTGAGGTGTTAAGGTATCAATTGCACAAGAGAATGAAGTTTGTTTTTAGCTGTAGTGATGTATTTATTCATATCTTATAGAAGTATTCACGTGAGGAATATAATCAAATTACTTTAGTAAATTTTCTAAGTTTGTGATCATCATAGTCCCGTCTCAGAACATTCCCATCAACCCAGAAAAGAGGATTCTGAATATTCATTTGCAGTTATTCATCAGTTGACTCCCCAGGCCCAGGCAAAAATATTTTTCTGTTTGTTTGTTTACTTAGCTCTTCTAACTATATCATGTATACAGTCTATAATATAATATACAATATACACCATATAATATATAATATATAATAAATAAGGCCTTTTGAGGCACAAAGCTGCCTTCACTTGACAGAATGTTTTTGGGATTCACCTCTGTTCTAGTATGTATCAGTTGTTTACTCAACTTTTGTTCCAAATTATACTCCATTGTATGGAAACATCAGACTTTGTTTATGCATTTGCCACTCGATGGCTGTTAGGAGAGATCTTTGGTCACTTTAAAGAATTAAATTGAGAGATCCAAGAAGAGGGATGGGTATAAAGAAGTTGACATGCAGTGAAATAGGAAGCATGCTCCGCAAATAGGATTTCTAATAATGGTTAGTGAGAAATTTGATCTTGACGAATGGCTCTTCATGTCATCATAGCTGTGCAAAGGTTCCTGAGGTCTCTGTCAGAAGATCTGGGGAAGGCTTACTAAGTGTGATCCCTAGAAGCATGGTTACTTCTGAAGGTAATGATAGCTTGAGTAACTAACTATGTACATTTCTGATTTCTTTTGAAAATATTATTTATTTAATGTATATGAGTGAGTGCATTGTAGCTGTCTTCATGCACACCAGAAGAGGGCGTCAGATCCCATTACAGATGGTTGTGAGCCACCATGTGGTTGCTGGGAATTGAACTCAGGGTCTCTGGAAGAGCAATCACTGCTCTTAACCACTGAACCATCTCTCCAGCCTAACCTCCCCCCCCCCTCCATGTCTGATTTTATATGTGAAAAAAAAATCTATCTAGGAATAGTCCTCTAAGTAGAATTGCCAAGTCAAAGGCTGTGAGTGGCTGTGATTGCTGACAAGTAAAACCAAGATTCTGTTTTTTGAAATAATAGCAATTTGCCCTCCGTCCAGCTGTATATCAGAAGTTTTTCTTAAAAAAATTTTTCTTAAAGATTGATTTTTAGTTTATGTGTTTGCCTGCATATATGTATGTGCACCACATGTGTGTCAGTGCACAGGGGGGCCAGAAGAGGGCATCAAATTTCCTAGAACCAGAGTCATGGATGGTTTGTGAGCGGCCATGTTGGTTCTGGGAATTGAGTTCTGGTTTTCTGCCAGAGTAGTAAGGCTTTTAACTGTTGAGCAATCTCTCCTGCTTGAGTATCATAATTTTTATCTCCAATATCATTGCAAATGTATTATCTTCAAACTTCTATTCTTTAACCACCACCAACAAAAGGGTCAACACTGATTTCTCTTTCCACTGATGAGTTTAGGTTAACATTGTCAATGCTGAGAGAAGCACCTGCATCAAATCAAATAAGATGTTGTCAGTTTCTACTTCTTGGTATCTTCTCAGCCACTTCCTGTTAGCATTCTGTTTAAACTCCTCCCCACAGTTACCTGACAGCAGCCAGGTAGGCCTGACCCACTGTAAAAGGGGCTGCTTGCCCCCTCCACCCTCTCTTGATCTCTTGCCTCTTCTCTTGCTCCCTCTTGCCCTCTTGTTCCCCCTCTCTCCTCATTCCCTAACCCTCTCTCTCTCCACATGGTCATGGCCGGCCTCTACTTCTCTACTCTCCCTCTCTCTGCCTTTCTCTGCCTCTACTACCCTCTTAACTCCCCTCCCCATGCCCTGAATAAACTCTATTCTATACTGTACCATGGTCCCCCAGGGGGAAGGGATGCCTCGGCATGGGCCCATTGAGACATCCCCCTCCCCCACACCTCACCACACCCCACACCTCACCACACCCCCGCACCTCACCACACCCCCGCGCCTCACCACACCCCCGCACCTCACCACACCCCCGCACCTCACCACACCCCCACACAACACATCTTATATCTCTTTATCTTTTTATAATCACATCCCTTCCTAACCAAGACTTGGCACTGTATCTCTAATGCCAGTCTGGTATGCCAACCACGGCACTTTACTGCTGTTTAGTGGGAGGAGAGAAAAACGGGAAGAAAACACAGGAGGGGCTCAGAAGCGGAGGCTGAGAAGTAGCCACGGAATAGAGACATTTTGTAATGTCCTTGGGCAGTATAGGTTCATGGTAACAAAAACTGGTCCTGAAAAGGAAATTGAGTATCTCTAAAGGCAGACTACCCAAGATCCATAGAAACCTCAGGCTTTTTAAAGGGAAGGCAAAGGGAAATCAGCATTTCTAAAAATCCGAGATTCTCAAAAATAGTGTGAAAAGATGTTCGTGGGGTACACAGACCCTTGGGTCTGGTCTGTTCACTGTCAGCGAGAGTCTCCCCAAAATATCTCTCCCGTCCTTGCAGGATCCCATCTTCGTTCATACTTGAGTGTCAGTGATCTCCAATCGCCCGCCCCCCCCCCCCCAACCTGTGCACTTAAGCCTCCCTCCACCTATCCCCTACTTTGAGATAGCTTGTAAAATTGCACTTTGGTCCCCTGTGTGGTTCCTCTCTAGATCTCATCGATGTTTTCTGGAGTTAGGTTGAAACCCAAACTTCTCACCCTGTCCTTCCTTTTGTTTTATATCTCCACCACTTCTACTGTTTCCATGAACTTCATCCTGGGATGACACCTGCTTGCTTCTTCCCACCTCAGAACAGTTTGTCTTAGTGTCCCCTAAGGCACAGATACCCTGCCGATTTCTGTCCCTAGGATATACCCCCTTCTCAGGCCAACACCTCTCCACCCACTTGGAGACCCTTTTGGGAGACTTTGCTGCATTCATATACATCCCCTGGCTTGGCACCTCATAACCTCCCGTTAATTAGCACAATAGTACTTATTTAGTTGTTTTGATAATGCACTAATTTCTGTTCCTGTGTCTTGGTCCTAAGCTCCGCACTGCTTTATCCCGGGTGGCTAATGAAATGCGTGGCATAAAGCTGGCGTTCAGAAACATTTTCCACTGATGAATGAGTGAGGTTTTGCAATAAAGCTACAAGACTGATACCATGTATCAGCAACAAATAACTGTGTTTGTCCCTCCCTGCTGGGAGTGCCAGCCCATCCTAGTCTGTCTCCATGAACCAAAATCTCTTTCTTTCAGGCTCTCCCTATCATAATTGCTACTTACTCTAGAAAGCATTTGTTTCTCTTCTAGCCCAGTCTTCTCTCTTCCGTTCCCCACCCCCACAGCAGTAGCTGACAGGAGAAGAATGAAAATGAATGCCAGGTTCTGTAGTTGTGGACTCCTTTCCCCCCAAACCACAGGGAGCTATTTTCCTTTCCACTTCTTTCAACTCTTTCCCTTTGAATATAGAGCTCTATCCTCTCTAATTTGATTTGATTGCTCCCTCAGGAGCTGTCATGGAATCAATTAGATCTGTAGAATTTTACAACTTGAGGTCACCCAGTATGATTCCTCATTTTACAGATGAGAAAACTGAGGCCCAGAGAGGTTAATGTCTGAAACGATTACCTCTGTTGGACTTCACAATGCTAATCAGTGTCATTGGCGAAGATGAATGTTCTCAATATCTCAGCTCTGCTGAGTGAAATCCTCATTCTGTTTATCAAAGGACATTCAGTGGTAATGGCCTTGGTGCTCAGGTGATCCTGGTTGGTTGGACTTCCTTCCCAGTCAGAGGTGCATTAGTGTTGGGTGGCCAGAGGCTCTAGATGTGAGCAGATCTCTGCTCTGAATGGGATCGTGTGCTTCACCTGGGCCTCAACCATGGGGGAGGAGCATTTATACAGAGATTCTGCTAGAACGATGGATCGTGAGACCTGCTGGGTATAAATGATTGCAGAACACTAAAAGAAAGCCACCCCTTTCTTCCAAAGTCATGTCAGGACAGCAGGGGAAATGTTTCAGAAAGGCACTGGGAAGGGAGGGAGGCCTGAACGCCATCTGAAATGCCGTCAGCAACTTCTCCTTCATCTATTTGTTTTCTGGTTTCCAAAACCCAGTCAAGCAAAACCAAACTTCCACAAACACATTTAAATAGAACATAACACAGTCTTTAAGGAGGAAAAAAATGAGGGCACCTCTGTATCCAGAGATCAATAAGAAATTAAGCAAAGCCCAGGTGAAGTTTGACAGCATGGATTTATACTGCACATGAGCTGTGGAGCAGAGTTTTTGCTCAGCTGGTAGCCCTGACACTGGACATGAGAATAGGCATATGTGCGCAATATCTGGTCTGATGCTGTGTCCAGATGCTAAGTGTCCCTTACATGCTGTGGTTCTTTAGGGGCCCACCAACCATTGGTGGTGTGGGATGCTTCAGTGTCAGTGTGTCTAAATTCATACAGATGGAGAAAGGGTCGAGCGAGTGCCAGGTTGGGGCATGCTGTCCAGACTGGGTAGTATGAGCTGGAAGCTGTGAGGTTTTGCAGAGTTGCACTTACTCCAGCAAAGACCAGAAAAGCATGCTAGGTTAAATGCACAGCATAAAGATGGAGCTTGGAGGTGGAAGCCACTTGCAACTTTGGCAGTGTTCAAATCTTGGTATTATAAGTTGAGCAAGAAGAGGTGCTGGGGGCCATAAGAGTGATTGCAACAAGTGCGGCTCAGTTAGATGAGTGCTTGGCTAGCATGGAGAAAGGCCAGAGTTTGACCTCCAGCACTAATAAACCTTAGTGGTAGGTCCTGTGATACCTTTGGGGAGGTAGCAGCAAGAGTAGCTACATAGCAAGTTCAAGTCAGTCTAAGCAGTGAGAGAGGGAGAGAGAGGGAGAGAAGGGGGTGGAGCAATCAAATAACAGATGGGGTGCTGATTTCCTTATGAGAGGGTTGAGCTTTTATCTAGGCAGCAAATCAAGATGGACCTTTGGTCAGCAAAGGTTTCTTTAAGGAACTCACAAGAGACTCTGGCTGGGGCAGGAATTGGTACTCTGGGGGAGGGCTAAGAGAGCCCAGCAAGCCTGGATGTGTAGGCCACTTTCTAGATGTGCTCCTTTTGTCCCCCTTACCCTTGACACCATGTGTCTTCTTTGTAGCCCAAAGGGGAAAAGACTCTGTCACTTATTAACTTCCTCCTTACTTATTAATTTGCTGGTTGCACAAATTGCCATCTAGAAGTTGTAAGCTTTTCAAAGCACTATCCTTCCCATACGCCTTGTCCTATGGAGGAATTGCATTATGTCTTATTAGCCAAGAATTGGAGATAACTGAACTGCATTAAATAAACTGCTGTTCCCTACTCTTCCTTTGATGCATAAAGTTTCTAAAATATGAATTCTCTTTTCCAATACGAATCATGGTCATCTCAGAGTAAACAATGGTCCTTCCTTTCTAAGTAACATTGCTTCCAACGTTGCTGCTGTATAACATCTCAATTTGAATTTTCCAAAATACTGAGCTGAATAAACTTCATTAAGAGTATCCCTTAGCAGCCTCCATACAGTTTTACATTCTAGCACTTTCAAAAAAGGTTTTGAGAATCTAAGTTTATTGAGAAACAAACACCAAACCAAACAAAATAAACATTTCTCTTCATATGCTTTACAGAGGTATATAAATGAGTTTTGCCACAATAAAGATATTATGCTCACAGATGGAGATGCCTGTTGTAGAGTCCTCTTGTAACTGGATCTCTAATTCATAGAGTAGAAGCTGTTGGCAGTGAAGAGTATGGTGTCTGTCATCAATGAGGCACAATGAAGGATAGCCACAGCATGAGATTTCCAAGTTGGATAATGGAATGGTTTCTGCAATTAAATGTATTGTATTTGGTGGATAGTAGAGAACTGTGACTCTGAATATCAGGAAATCTTTGAAGTGCAGACATGGTTATATGAGCTCATTTGTTAAGTGGGAGCAGTGGGACTGGTGAGCTCTTAAAGCCTCCTCCAAGGCGTTGAGATTCTCTTCTGTATTGACTTTTTGTCTTATCACTCTCTCCTTTCTGATTTTGCATGTGTGTGCCTGTGGCCTACTTGGAACAGTGGGAAGAAGTCAGTGGCTATGATGAAAACCTGAATACCATCCGTACTTATCAAGTGTGCAACGTCTTCGAACCCAACCAGAACAACTGGCTGCTTACCACATTTATCAACAGACGGGGAGCCCATCGCATCTATACAGAGATGCGCTTCACTGTGAGGGACTGCAGCAGCCTTCCAAATGTCCCAGGCTCCTGCAAAGAGACCTTCAACTTGTACTACTATGAGACTGACTCTGTCATTGCCACCAAGAAGTCAGCCTTCTGGTCTGAGGCCCCCTACCTCAAAGTCGACACCATTGCTGCAGATGAGAGCTTCTCCCAGGTGGATTTTGGGGGAAGGTTGATGAAGGTCAACACAGAAGTCAGGAGCTTTGGGCCTCTTACTAGGAATGGTTTTTACCTCGCTTTCCAGGACTATGGAGCCTGTATGTCTCTCCTTTCTGTCCGTGTTTTCTTCAAAAAGTGTCCCAGCATTGTGCAAAATTTTGCAGTGTTTCCAGAAACCATGACAGGAGCAGAGAGCACATCTCTGGTAATAGCTCGGGGCACATGCATCCCTAATGCAGAAGAAGTGGATGTGCCCATAAAACTCTATTGCAACGGGGATGGAGAGTGGATGGTGCCCATTGGGCGCTGTACCTGTAAGCCTGGCTATGAACCTGAGAACAGCGTGGCCTGCAAGGGTAAGCATAGGGCTGCTTGAGTGTCTGCCTCCATCCCACTGGGGGAGAGCCAAGTTCATAACTTTCCTATTTCTAGTTCTGGGTCACTCGAGAAAAGAGAGAGCCTATTGGCTTATTATAAATCTCAGAAGAACCTCTGTCCCTAACATCCCTTATGCCTGATGATTTTCCAATTATGACCAACTATCTGTATGCATGCATGGAGAAAGGGTTGGGAAAAAGTCTGAACAGTGACAAATTATTCAATAATCACCTGTTTATATTTACTTTGGGAACACATTCTCTCTCTTTTACACACACACACACACACACACACACACACACACACACACACACAATGTATCTTTGATCAGCCTCAAGCTCAGGGAGGGGGTATGGAGTATTTGAGTTGTCATGGACAGTTCACTCAAGGGTAATTGAGAAGTGACTGAATTTGGAAAATATTTTAGTTCATTTCAGTCCAGCTCCCACAGTATTGAACTTGGTACTGAAGCCATGTAGCTCATTAACTCAAAGCCCTCCAGCTTGGCTGTCTTTCTCCAGGGGCTCAATGCCAGGTCCTGGAAGGAGATGAAGCTACTGGGACAGGGATGGGAAAGTTCCATGTGTGGTGGAACCTTTGTTTCGGAGTAGGACAAACTGATGCAAACTTTGCAGATTGCAGGCTTAAAGTTTCATATGCTCACAGTAGATCTCCAAATGTGATAGCAAATATGCTGAACTTGCTCCAGTTTGGTCTGGGAAATGAATGGAAGGCTCTAGAAGCCTGATATTCCTGTCTTGTCTAAGCTTATATGGGAGCTCGATATAGGCTGATTTGGAAGCCAAGGTGAGTTGCTTATGACCTTCAGAAGTTTGGATTATTTAAAGAATGCCTGGAAGTGATTTTTAGAGTATCATAACTCAAAGGTTGCCCCTTCTCTTTTGTACTTTTGGAGAAAAATTAGCTCCTTTTCTACCACAAGTGTCCTGAAAGCACCCTCCTTCCTGGTTGTCTCCTGGCACTGCTGGAGCACGGGGCCAGCTCCTGTCTGTTTCCTTCCTTCCTTCCTTCCTTCCTTCCTTCCTTCCTTCCTTCCTTCCTTCCTTCCCCAGACACCTGCCTGTGAAATGCCTGGCAAGGGATTTTGAAAGCCTATCAACACGCGATCCCATGGATTCAGCTAATTGCCTGGGCTGGGGCCTTCATACAGCCTTTCTGGGGCCTGCTGGGAACACAGAGCTGTGCCTTTGTGTCTTTATTGGATTTCTTGGTTCTGGGACCCATGATGGATGGCATGGAAACAGAGGGGAGAGCACGCCAGATCCAGTGATGAATCAACACAGACAGTTTTAGGACCAGCGAGGTCTGGTTCCACAGAGCTCCTCTGTGTCCCACAGGTTGGGGGTGGGGTGGGGGCACCCTCTTTGCTATTCCTCAGGATCTGAGTGTCAGACCAAGACACCAGGCTGTCTTAAAGGCACAGGTGCAGCAGCAACTGGGCTTGCTCACAATCCAGGCTGAGTGTATTTCTTTGGCTTCAAAGGGCTGCCACACCAAAGTTGCTGGCTGGGCCCCTCTCATTTTTCTCATTATTTCCTGAGCAGAATGGCAAGGATGGGAGCAAGCATTGATTGGTTCTGATTTAATTGGGACTCTGGGAAACAGGCTCTCGTTTCTTTGGACTAATTGGAACGTTACTCTTTTGGGGGGCTCTACTGTCCACACTGCTTGTCAGTCACCTCTCATGGTTGTTCTGGGAAGGCCCATGGGGACAAATATGTAAATGCAAGTCGTTTCTTTTCATTCTTCCTGCCTGGCCCAAACCGCCCTTGTGGCCTTCCGTGAATGTTACTAATCTCTGACTGTTGTGAACATGGCTAGATTTTATATGTAACCACTTATTGTAAACTCATTGGAGGATGAAGGAGGGGGGAGCAGGGCATCTTCACTGCACAGGCGGCTACATTGTGGCGACATCTCTCTGAGAGTGTAGAGTGATCAGTCGGGTAATAGCATGGTTTCTTTGGCTCCACAGCCTGCCTAAGCGTTGGAGATGGAGAGAAACCCTTCACTGGCCTCAGGAGCTAGAAATTTGCATCCCTTCAATTGCTGGTATCAGAACTCAGATGGCTGAGCCAAATCTCTGTCCAGGATTCACAGAGAGCTGCCTGGGAAATGAGGGGACCCAACCCCTGTGTAGATGGAGATTTTGGAAGGATGCTATACCCTTGGGATAGGAAGTGTGTGTAGAGACCTGAGTTTAGTCCCTGCTCTGGGTTTTCAAGGGGAGGTCTCCAGTCACCCTGTGTGAGCATACCATGTTGCCAGGTAGACCCTGGGGTCCTTCATATCAATTCTAGGGTTGGCACCTTCAAACTCCCTGTACTCCTGAGAACAGGATGGGGGGAATGGTGAATGACAAAGGTGAAAAGCAAAGAAGGCCCAACAGCTGCTATGTCCTGACATAGTCTGGGAATTCTTGTTGCTTGAATCTCGTTGGGAGATGGGGTGAGTTTGATAGTGATGTGGTTCTCACCATGTCTCCTGTCCTCTCTGTATTTGCATCTGAGAATTTGAATATGTAGAATCTATAGAGTGGCTATAGAAACAGTATCCTTTTTGCTTTCTGGTTACTTTTCTTTTCCTTTTTTTTTAATGATGGGAAAGGAAGCATATTCTCTTGCCTTCACTTTCTATCTGCTAAAGCCATGTATCTGTCAAATTCTTGGTGACCAGTCACTGCGTTGTGCACAGGCACCTGGAGACCAATTAGGTAGCTCAGCCAGCCAAGAGCAGTCCTGGCCTGGAGCTCTCTCTGTTGTGGAGTGGGAGAACATTAGACCAGGATGAGGACAGCAGGCAGAGTCGGGGTGGTAGAACTTGTGTGTTAGCATGTGACTCTTAGCACGCTGCTTGAGTGCAGTGTGGTTCTCAACCTGGGAAGTCGAATGACCCTTTCACGAGGCTCACCTCAGACCATGAAAAAACAGATATTTACACTGCTATTCATAACAGTGGCTAAATTACAGTTAAGTACCAACACAGATAATTTTATGGTTGGGGGGGTCATTACAACATGAGGAACTGTATTAAAGGGTCTCAGATTAGGAAGGTTGAGAACCACAGTTCTAGAGGGTTCTGTGGCTGAAGGCCTGCCTCTGACTCATCCTTTCTGTACAGATACACACAGGCTAAGCCCATCGTGCCGAAGTGCATGGGCATGTTGACCCCCCCCCCCCCCGCTCCCCATCGACTCTGACTTCATCATCTGACAGTCAATAGAAATTAATTACTTGGAAGATAGCTGATCTACTTCAACTTCAGGTCATAGCTTAGAAATTTGACAAGAAAGCACAGTTTTCTCTCTTTGTGCCACATTCCTCTTGCTAAAGTTGGTGGTGAAGCGAGGCTTTGTGCCGTCCCTATGCCTATTAGCTCTTCTTGTGCCAGGCAGGCCATGAGCTGGTGCTGAGCAAACCCTTAAAATGTCTTAGGGTTCTTGATGCTGTGATAGAACACCATGACCAAGATCAACTTTTGGGCATTCTATCTGAACTTACAACTCCCAATTATAGTCCATCACTGGGGGAAGTCAAGGTAGGAACTTAAACAGAGGCAAAAACCAAAGCAGAGGTCACGGTGGAACACTGCTTACTGGCTTTCTCCCCATGACTCACTCAGCTTGTATTCTTAGGCCACTTACCTATTCAGGGGTGGCTCATCCATCAGTGAGCCGGGACCTCCCACATCAACCATTAATCAAGAATATGCCCCTACAGACTTGCCTACAGGCCACTCTGATGGAGGAAGTTCCTCAGTTGAGATTCTGCCTTCTCAAATGTGACCAGGTTTGTATCGCGTTCTCAAAAACTAACCAGCACAGGGCTCTTTATTTTTCTGTCAAAGCATCAGGCTGTAACATACCTTCTGGGTGTTCATGATTTCCAGAGCAGGCCCTAGATGGGGGCTACGTTCCACCTAGGGAAGTCTCTGAAGGACTGACTTTGCAAACATTCACTAAAGCTTCCAGAAAGATCTGCCTCATGAGCTTCTTTTCAGCCACGGGATATTAGGTGGTAGTGGTGGAGTGAGGCTCAAAAACTAAGGTACACAACCCTGCCTATCACTTCTTTTCCCCATGTTCCTGTCTGTCCCACGTGCCTTGACCTATGGTAAAAGGTAGGGAGCTATGGTCCCCAGAGAAGGACTCTAACCTCAGTAGATGGGGCTACAGGCCAGAGGCTAATTGCCTTGGTGTTCTAGCTGATCAGAAGCCCCAGAGGAGTTCTGAGGTGAGGGAGAGGACAGGAAGCTGATTGCCTAGAAGTTACAGAGAAACATCACATTCCTACAGAGGGCTCGAACCGGCTACTTGGCTCCAGAATCCCTAAGAATACTAGGGAGTGGCTGACACTGCTCCTGGCAGCAGACAGGACCACACCTTTAAAAATCCTATTTCTTTCTCAGGCTTGAAACTAGTCTTGAGGCTGAGTACCTGGGTAGCTTTGTGGCTTTTACAGGGAACTCTCAAGGCCAGCCATCACCATTCCAGACATGGATGCTGACAGGGCTTTTGAACATCCTGGAGAACAGAGCAATTCTCTGTTCTGTGCCTCGCTAGCTCCCCATCTCCCTGTGGAAACTGTGCCTTGGCGATAGCAACCCTACCTGTGCCGACAGTTGCCTGACATCTCCCAAAGGGTCTCCTTTCCTAGGGTGCTTGTATCTTTACCTCCACCACACACACACAAAAAATGGGACTTTTCTTTCTTTTTTGGTAATTTTCTACTTACATATAAATTCCATCATGCATGGAGACCCAAGGGACACTTTGAACCTTTCAACAGTTCTGATGCCATTGTCAACTTGAACAGCTAAGATGAGCTACTTTATAAACCTACAGGAGTTGAGATGAAAAAAGAAAAAAATCTGCAGGGTTTGAAGGTGGAGAAAAATGTGTCTAATTTGGTTCAAAAGAGGTTTCCAGGGCCTATTCTCCCACTTAGGGTTGTTGGCCTCAGCTTTGGGCTTTCTGCCAGTTCATGCTGAGGTACTGCAGAAGGCTGGCCCTGGGGAGCATGTTCATGTGCATATGTGTTCCCATGTATGTGCACATGAGTCAGGCCTCTAGGCTGACAGCCACATCCAAGGTCACTGAATTCAAAGTCGCTGAAGAGAAGAGCACTTCCACTCCCCCTGGCCTGGCAGCAGTGAGCTGGTGAGAGGAAGTCCACAGCCCAGATGGCCTTCCCTCAAGCACCAGGGAGGACAGCTATTCTTGGGGGATGGGTGGGAGTGGGGGAGTGGGGGAGGTGGGGGATGGCTTGGGAGGCCAAGATCATTAACACCACAGCCCTGTAAGATGAGCTTCATAATAGGATTTCCCAATAGGAGACTTCATTGAGAAACCACCCAGGATCTCCTCTGCTTCCTGCAGTGGCCCTGCCCAGTGCCCTCCAGAGAGGAGGCATAAGTAATTGGCTGTATGTAATGGGCTGTGACACTCTGAATAGCAGTAAGTGGGGCTGGAAGGATGCCCCTTTGCTGCACACCTCCAAATATTGGGCTCCAAAGGCAGCATAGGATGCAGATGTCAGGGTCCAGATCCCCTTAGGTTCTACACTTCTGCCTTGAGAAAACCCCACACCCCACTATTGTTGACCAAACAGTCATGACTGTCTCAGGGTGGTCCCACACCACTGAATGATAACACACTTCAGGCTGGAGAGCAGTCTAGGAAGAAGTCTGTATTTTGCTTTAAGGCTGGTCATCTGTGACTTTAAATATGCATTATGATGTGAGTAGTGGAAATATCTCTGGGCTGATAGGCCAGCTGGGGCCTGAAGGTGGCTGTTGACTGAACTGCTATTTGTTCATGAAAACCTATGAGGTCTGGAGCTGAGTGAATGATTGGATGGGTGGGGGTTGTCCATAGAGAGGACTAGCCAATTCAAATTTAGGACTTGAGATGCTTCCATCTGCTTCTAGTTCTGAGACTAGATGAGGCTGAAGTTAACCATTCTCAAGAATATATGTTTTCAAAAATATTGAGCCTTTCAATCGACCTTGGTTTTGCTTATAGTTCTTGGATGTCCTTACACAATTTTGCTCCATGCATCTGCCCAGGAATTTTTTGTTGGTTGCCATCATCTGGCTGGATCCAGCCCTATTTTCCAGAGAACATGAAAACTCTTTGCATACCATTTAAGTAGCACATAGGTGTGTGTGTGTGTGTGTGTGTGTGTGTGTGTGTGTGACCTCGGCTTCCTTACCTAAGGCTTTGTTTCAGAGAAAGGAGAGTACATAGTAGAGTCTGGATGTGACTTTCTGGTTAGCATCAAGAACTCCTCAAGGGTCTTCTAAAGCAGAATGCCACAGTAGATGTGGTGCTTTATAATGGGCTGAAACTCACTTCCTACAGTTCTGGAGGTAAGAAAGACCAGTCCAAGTCTTTGGTGGGTTCAGTTCTATAGCTCTCTGGCACTGGTAAGTTCCTTTCTGCAGGTTCTCAGCACAAACTTCCTTGAATATATGGGGAGTCACTGAGAAGGAACTCACTCTGAATTCTTCTGGGGCCCAGGAAGCTCAGTTAGTCTATGTTTTGTTTTACTTCCTGTTGCCACTGACACCTGTGTTGACTGAACCCTGATGCTCCTAGATCTTCCTCATTGCAGTGGGCTGAAGACAACTGAAAAGCTATAGTAGAGCACTGGCAAAGGACACTGGCAAGCCATCCAGAGCAAACCCTACTTAATAGCCCTGCTATTAGGGCTTTGAAATGAACTTTGAGAGGAGCAAGCTTGACCTTTCCCTACTGACAGCTCTTAGTCTTTGGGTGACCTGTGTACATTCTCTTTGCTGGCTGAATTACCAGCCAGAGTATCTGGTAGTGAAAGAGATTGATACTCCACTTTAACAGCTCTGTGATAATATGGGCCAGATAGTTCCTTTGGAGATGTAATTTGATTCAGAAGAACATAGCAGGGTTTGCTTTGGGTTCTAGAAGCCATCCAGGTACCAGAGAACTTTTTGCTTCCTAGGTGCTTACTCAGCCTGATGAAGGCTGTGTCCATGTACCTGCAAGTGGACCAGGCTCATCTCTGCATGCAGGGTTGAGGAGGGAGAAAATGAAGTCACCTGAAGCTGGCTCCGGAAGTTGGAGAGTCTACAGATCACCCCTGGAGCTTCCTGGAATGACAGAAATTCAGGACCTACTATAGTTCTGAGGCTTTCATTAGAAGGTGGACAGGAAACAAGCCTTCTGGTTTCTAGTTGATCCTGATCCATTAGAGGTAGTTCACTGACCCTGAGCTTCCAGCAATAGTGTATGCTCCTGGTCCGGGCTGAGTCAGACCCTCTTCAGGTGCATGTGCCGCTTCTGTCATCTGCAGGCCTAGGGGTTTCCGGGCTTCCTGTTACTTGTTGGAGTTTTGAAGTCAAATGGGCCGGGTCATCTTCGTGATCATATATTGTTTTCAGAAACTCACTGAGTGTTGGTGGTGGCTGGGCCTTTCTTTTATGCGTATAGTCTCAGATTTAGCAGGTTTAATTCCAGATCCTCAGTGGCCAGGGGATCTTGTGGCCACAAGTGGAGTGTTGGTCTAGAGAAATATGTAGACAGGAATCCTTGGCTAGATCAGGGCTCCCAGTTTAACAGCTCCCACCCATTCCATCTCATTTCCTCCGGAAACAGAACTCTCACAATCCCCAGGACAGCCTGGTTCATCGCTGGACTTTTCTTTCTTGGGGTAGAGCTTTCATCCAGATTTCTTCTTCTCCAGTATGTCTGTTCTGTGTTGTTAGAAAACACTCAATGCATACATTTCCTTTTATGCTGCACCCCTGCATCCCTTTACATTATTAATGCTTAACACTTCCCTTGCAGAAGAGACCTGAGATTTGTTCATTGGGGATACAGATAAACCCTTGACCTCCCTACCCCATGACAAGGCACTTGACAGAGGCCCCATATATCAGGTCTCCCCAGTTCACTTCCTGCTTCCCAGTGAAAGTTAAAAGTGGTTTGTGCTGATTGCTATTTCATGGCAATTTATTTGCTCAACTGGTTCATTTATATGCATTTAGTTTCCCCCCTTGCTATTTCTGAATAACACTGGGGTAGATACCCTTGCGTATTAATCTTCAAACTAATATGTGAGTACATCAGCAAGATAAATTCATTAATTAATTTGCTCAATGAATATTTATCGAGGCCTTTCTTTGTGCCAAGCACTTTTCTAGGAGCTAAGAATGCAACAAACTCTCTGAAGTAAAAGTTGCTGAGTCAGAGCATATACATTTTTAATTTTGATAGATATTACCAAATTATTTTCCCTCAAAAACGCATATTCTACCAAAGTCTTTTTTCTTTTGCACCCACAGCAGTGACTTAGTTCTTGTTCCCTATACCTCTGCCAAGATAATAAAATACCATTTTTATCTTTGCCAATCCGGTAGGTAAAACCACTGTATCCCACTCCAATGTCAATCGGCATTTGTCTCTCTGTGAGGGTTGTTGAACCTTGGGAAGTTCTGTAAGTTCCTGAGGCCCTGGCTTGCTGATAGAACACAGCATGGAGCTGGGTGTGTTTGGAGGATACACAGTCTAGAGTCTGCTCCCTCCTGGTCCCTCTTGTTCTGTATGGCTTCCTGTATATGTCCCTTGCATTTGGCACATGCCTTACACACACCAAGTTTGGCATTTCCTGAACAATGGCTGTCTGAAGAAGGGACAGGGCAAGGGCAGGTGCCTGACGCTGAAGGACTCTCATTCTTGTGTAGTTTCAGGAAAGCCAATACCCAGTCTGATATAAACACCTTTTATTTCTCCCCTTCCTTCCCCTCCTGTCTCTGAACTAGGTTTGGCATTTTCTGTTCTTTTCTGTGGATCTTCCAGCTCTGACTCTCCTGGCTCAGCCCCTCCACTCCACTTTCTTTAACATTGTAAATTACCTCAGCGGGCTTCCAGCCTCTGCTCACCCTGGGGACACACCCTTGTTCCCTCCCATTTCACCAACCCATCCTTTCTTTCAATCCCCGTCCTTCCCCTTCCCCTTCTTCCCCTTCCTCTTCTTCCTTCTTCCCTTTCTTCCCCCCTTTCCTTTACCCTTTCCCCCTTCCTCCTTTCCCCGTACCCCTCCTCTCCCCTCCCCTTCCCTTCCCCTCCTCCCCTTCCCTTCTCATTCCCCTCCTCCCCTTCCCTTCTCATTCCCCTCCTCCCCTTCCCTTCCCCTTCCCTCCTTCCTTCCCTCCCCTGGCAACTTGGAATCCCACTCACCTCTCCTCTGACAAGTTCTCTACCCTAGACTTGATCTTCATCTTCCCACTGTGCTGAAGTCCTGGGTCCTGCTTCTGTTCTGGCCTGGGATGCCGCTCAACACTACCTCGAGCATCTTTTGGACTTTCTCCTCCATGCACCATGGACTTCCTTGCCTCTCAGGCTTGCCTCAGCCTCCCTCTTTCTTCCCCTGCCTTCCCCTCCTTCTCACTTCTATTTTTCCTTCCTCTTTCCTTCTCTCTTTCTCAACACACTTTTAAAACAAAATAGTAAATGTACTTATGCTTTAAAGTAAACACATTTTTGTTGTAAAGAAGAGTAATAGATGAGAATACTAGAACAAAACTCCAGCATGGGGCCAGCAGTAACAGTAGGGCTCAGCAGGTAAAAACAATGCCTGCTGAAGGACCTTTGCTTAATCCTCTATTCCGTGGGGAAAGGAGTGAAAGAGACTTCAAACATGCACTGTGGCATGCATACTCTGGCACTCACACACAATAAAAATAAGTAAGATAAAGATTAATGCATTAATGGTACATGCTGGAAAGGCCAACTGACTACCTAGTTCACCTGGCTTAGGAGAACCAGTCTATAAACTCACTTCAGTATTGCCTTCCATATTGATTCTGGTGACTCTGACTTTGGTATGCAGCATGCTTTTCTGGGTTGACTCTGCTGAAATGCCACCATAGCATGGCTGTGTTGTGAACCCAGGACAGTGAGCTAGGTACATTGCCTTGTTCTCTTTTGACTTCGTCTCATAATTCCTTCGTTGCTTTGCGGGATGCATGTGGTAGTGACACTGGGAGACAGAGCTCAGCAGCTTTCCCAAGCTCATGTATAACACAGGCCACTAGGCACTGTTGTCTGTTGCTTGTAACTTCTCCTAGCTGGAGCAGAGCTAAGATTCACTTACCATAGGGTTTTTAATTTGTTATGGGTGGTGGCTTTGGATAGAAGCCTCCACTGAGGTGCCCAGAGTCTGATCTGCACCTGGGGATCTCCTGGATAGTGTTTCTTTCCTGTAGGCACCAGGAGGTCTACAGAGTGGCCACATTCACTACGCAGAGTGAACTGCCATATACCTATGCCTGACTCACAGTGTCTATTCATCCTTCCAAGCTCTAATAGGCAATGACCATCTGTCAAGTGAAAGCAAAACACATCCAAAGCAAAATGTGTAAATAGAGGGTGTAGGCTGAAGAGGAGGCAGGGCCCTTCATCGAGGGAATGCTTAAGAAAGTATCTCAGTCTTAGTGAGCAGTAAGGACTTGGAAGAACCAAGAACAGGGCCTGAGGGAAGACGTTTTTGTAGCCGGAGATGGCAGAGGCAGATGGAGACAGTTACCAGTGATGGCAGAGGCCTTGTCTGTCTGTTGTCCGATACAGCGGCACGTTGTGCACAAACACGCAGAACAAACCCAGCAGAACGGCTGCAAGTGCATCCATTATGAAAGCCTTTCCCTAGAAGCTGGCGATAACATATCAGCTTGACAGAGGACATAAGGTCAGTGTAATGTGTGCATTTCAAGTGGAAAATGACAGTCTGCTCTCCGCACGAGACGGATGGAGCGTCCTGTAGAAGTTGTGTTAAGAGTATGTGAGGACTCTGCCAAATCATGCGGTTGGCAAAATTTGCCTGTTCTGGAAGTTAGGCGATGTGGGGGCCTGCATTTGGTTTCCGGGTCTGTCACACACATGCCTACACTCCTCTCAGGGCGGAGGCCCCTGCCACTTGGAGCTTTTTCTCCTCCTCATTGGCTGTTTGCCTTTCCCCTCCCTAACTGCAGCCAAATCTGTTTGCTCAGCTTTCTTTTAATTTTTCTTTATTCTGATCTCTCGCCTGTCTTCTTTCTAGATTGATTCCAAAGAGAAAACAGAGAAAGCTTCTCACTGGGAGAGTTTTTCATAAATTAATTTCTATCTCTCTTCCTTGTTTTTCTTATTCCCCCCCTCCCTGGGACACTGTTCAGATTTGAATTTCCATTTACAAAATTAATTCCTTAACATAGTTAAATATAGGAAATCAATGCCTATCATCAAAATCAATTGTGAATATTACAAGAATGATTTGGTCATCAAAATAATTAATATATAAAGTACATGTTCATAATAATATCATTAATTAAATTTCTTACTTTTTTTTCTTAAACTTTGAAAAGCATCTCTCTAGAATGCCCTGGTACTTTGTTCTGATTTTTTTTTAATTTATTTATTTTTTTTATTTTCATATTTTATTTACATTTCAAATGTTTCCCCCTTTCCAGATCTCCCCTTTGGAACCTCCCCATTCCCTCCGCCCTCCCCCTGCTGCTATGGGGATATTCTCCAACCCACCCTCCCACCCCACCCCCCACCCACTCTCCTCTTCCCTCCTTGACATTCTCCTATACTGGGGAATATAACACCCTCAGGCTCAAGGGCCTCTCCTCCTCCTGACGGATAACAAGACCCTCCTCTGCAGTCTTTGTGGCCAGCACTATGGGTCCCTCCATGTGTATTCTTTAGTTGGTGGATCAGTCTCCAGAAGTAGGGGGGGTCAGGCCAGTTGCCACTGTTGCTACCTCCCTGGGGCTGCACACTCCCTCAGCTCCTTCAGTCCTTTCTCCAAGCCCTCCATCTGGGACCTCCTACTCAGTACTACTGTTCCTGCGAAGTGACTCTTGGGTATTTCAAAGTTAAGGCTAATAACCACTTAACAGTGAGTACATACCATGTTCATTCTTTTGTGACTGTGTTACCTGGCTCAGAATGATGTTTTCAAGATCCATCCATTTGTCTACGAATTTCATGAAGTCATTGTTTTTAATAGCTGAGTAATATTCCATTGTGTAAATGTACCACATTTTCTGTATCCATTCTTCTGTGGAGGGACATCTGGGTTGTTTCCAGCTTCTGGCTATTATAAATATGGCTGCTATGAACATAGTGGAACATATGTTTTTATTACATGTTGGAGCATCTTCTGGGTATATGCCCAGGAGGAGCTGGGTCCTCAGGTAGTTTTATGTCCAATTTTCTGAGGGTCCGCCAAACTGATTTCCAGAGAGGTTGTATCAACTTGCATTCCCACCAGCAATGGAGGAGTGTTCCTCTTTCTCCACATCCTCGCCAACAGCTGCTGTCACCTGAGTTTTTGATCTTAGCCATTTTGACTGTGTGAGGTGGAATCTCAGTGTCGTTTTGATTTGCATTTCCCTGATGACTAAGGATGTTGAACATTTCTTTAGGTGCTTCTCGGCCATTCGAGTTTCCTCAGTTGAGAATTCTCTGTTTAGCTCTCTTCCCCATTTTTTGATAGGGTTATTTGTATCTCTGGAGTCTAGCTTCTTGAGTTCTTTGTATACATTGGATATTAGCCCTCTATCAGATGTAGGATTGGTAAAGATCTTTTCCCAATCTGTAGGTTGCCGTTTTGCCCTAATTACAGTGTCCTTTGCCTTAGAGAAGCTTTGTAATTTTTTAAGGTCCCATCTGTCAATTCTTGACCTTAGAGCACAAGCCATTGGTGTTCTGTTCAAGAACATTTCCCCTGTGCCCAAGTGTTCGAGACTCTTCCCCACTTTCTCTTCTATTACATTCAGTGTACCTGGTTTTATGTGAAGGACCTTGATCCACTTGGACTTGAGATTTGTGCAGGGAGATAGGAATGGATCAATTCACAATCTTCTACATGTAGACCGCCAGTTGATCCAGAACCATTTGTTGAAGATGCTGTCTTTTTTCCACTGTATGATTTTAGCTCCTTTGTCAAAGATCAAGTGACCATATGTGTGTGGGTTCATTTCTGGGTCTTCGATTCTATTCCATTGATCAACCTGCCTGTCACTGTACCAATACCATGCAGTTTTTATCACTACTGCTCTGTAGTACAGCTTGAGGTCAGGGAGGCTGATTTCCCCAGAAGACCTTTTATGGTTGAGGATAGTTTTTGCTATCCTGGGTTTTTTGTTATTCCATATGAATTTGAGAATTGCTCTTTCTAGGTCTACAAAGAATTGAGTTGGGATTTTGATGGGGATAGCATTAAATCTGTATATTGCTTTCGACAGGATGGCCATTTTAACTATGTTAATCCTGCCGATCCATGAGCATGGGAGATCTTTCCATCTTCTGAGGTCTTCTTCGATTTCTTTCTTCAGAGACTTGAAGTTCTTGTCATACAGATCTTTCACTTGTTTGGTTAGAGTCACACCAAGATATTATATATTGTTTGTGACTATTGTGAAGGGTGTCATTTCCCTAATTTCTTTCTCAGCCTGTTTATCCTTCGAGTATAGGAAGGCTACTGATTTGCTTGAGTTAATTTTGTATCCAGCCACTTTGCTGAAGTTGTTCATCAGCTGTAGCAGATCTCTGGTGGAGTTTTTCGGGTCACTTAAGTATACCATCATATCATCTGCAAATAGTGATATTTTGATTTCTTCCTTTCCAATTTGTATCCCTTTGATTTTCTTTTGTTGCCTGATTGCTCTAGCTAGAACTTCAAGTACTATGTTGAATAGATAGGGAGAGAGAGGGCAGCCTTGTCTAGTCCCTGATTTTAGTAGGATTGCTTTGAGTTTCTCTCCATTTAGTTTGATGTTGGCCACTGGTTTGCTGTATATTGCTTTTACTAAGTTTAGGTATGCTCCTTGAATTCCTGATCTTTCCAAGACTTTTATCATGAAGGGATGTTGAATTTTGTCAAATGCTTTTTCAGCATCTAACGAGAGGACCATGTGGTTTTCTTCTTTGAGTTTGTTTATGTAGTGGATTACATTAATGGATTTCTGGATATTGAAACATCCCTGCATCCCTGGGATGAAGCCTACTTGATCATGGTGAATGATTGTCTTGATGTGTTCTTGGATTCGGTTTGCAAGAATTTTATTGAGTATTTTTGCATCGATATTCATAAGGGAAATTGGTCTGAAGTTTTCTTTTATTGTTGGGTGTTTGTGGGGCTTTGGTATCAGTGTAACTGTGGCCTCATAGAATGAATTGGGTAGTGTTCCTTCTGTTTCTATTTTATGGAATAGCTTGAAGAGTATTGGTATTAGGTTTTCTTTGAAGGTCTAATAGAATTCTGCACTGAACCCATCCGGTCCTGGGCTTTTTTTGGTTGGGAGACTTTTAATGACTGCTTCTATTTCTTTAGGGGTTATGGGACTGTTTAGATGGTTTATCTGATCCTGATTTAACTTTGGTAATTGGTATCTGTCTAGAAACTTGTCCATATCCTCCAGATTTTCCAATTTTGTTGCATATAGGCTTTTGTAGTAAGATCTGATGATTTTTTTAATTTCCTCAGAGTCTGTTGTTATATCTCCGTTTTCATTTCTAATTTTGTTAATTTGGATACTGTCTCTGTGTCCTCTGGTTAGTCTGGCTAAGGGTTTATCTATCTTGTTGATTTTCTCAAAGAACCAGCTCTTGGTTTTGTTGATTCTTTGTATAGTTCTTTTAGTTTCCACTTGGTTGATTTCAGCCCTTAATTTGATTATTTCTTGCCTTCTACTCCTCTTGGGTGTATTAGCTTCTTTTTGTTCTAGAACTTTCAGATGTGCTGTTAAGCTGTTAGTGTATGCTCTCTCCAGTTTCTTTTTGGAGGCATTCAGAGCTATGAGTTTTCCTCTTAACACTGCTTTCATTGTGTCCCATAGGTTTGGGTAAGTTGTACTTTCATTTTCATTAAATTCTAGGAAGTCTTTAATTTCCTTCTTTATTGCTTCCTTGACCAACTTATCATTAAGCAGTGCATTGTTGAGCTTCCATGTGTGTGTGGGCTTTCTGTTGTTGTTGTTGCCATTGAAGACCAACCTTAATCCATAGTGATCTGATAGGAGGCATGGGATTATTTCAATCTTCTTATATCTGTTGAGGTTTGTTTTGTGACCAATTATATGATCAATTTTGGAGAAGGTACCATGAGGTGCTGAGAAGAAGGTATATTCTTTTGATGCAGGATGAAATGTTCTATAGATATCTGTTAAACCCATTTGGTTCATAGCATCTGTTAGTTTCACTGTGTCTCTGTTTATGTTTCCAAGATCTGTCCATTGTTGATAGTGGGGTGTTAAAGTCTCCCACTATTATTGTGTGAGGTGCTATGTGTACTTTGAGCTTTAGTAGAGTTTTTTTAATGAAAGTGGGAGCTCTTGTATTCGGGGCATAGATGTTCAGAATTGAAAATTCTTCTTGGTAGATTTTTCCTTTGATGAGTAAGAAGTGTCCTTCCTCATCCTTTTTGATGACTTTTGGTTGAAAGTCAATTTTATCCGATATTAGAATGGCTACTCCAGCCTGTTTCTTGGGGCCATTTGCTTGGAAAATTGCTTTCCAGCCCTTTACTCTGAGGTAGTGTTTGTCTTTAATATGGAGGTGCGTTTCCTGGATGCAGCAAAATGCTGGATTCTGTTTATGGATCCAGTCTGTCAGTCTGTGTCTTTTTATTGGGGAGTTGAGACCATTGATGTTAAGAGATATTAAAGAATAGTGATTGTTATTTCCTGTTATTTTTGATGTTGTTTATATTGTTTGTGTGGCTATCTTCTTTTGAGTTTGTTGAAAGATTACTTTCTTTCTTTTTCTTGAGTGTAGTTTCCCTCTTTGCGTTGGCATTTCCCATGTATTATTCTTTGTAGGGCTGGGTTTGTGGAAACATACTTTGCAAATTTGGATTTGTCGTAGAATATTTTGGTTTCTCCCTCTATGATTCTTGAGAGTTTTGCTGGATAGCAGCCTGGGCTGGCATTTGTGTTCTTTTAGAGTCTGTATGAGCTCTGCCCAGGATCTTCTAGCTTTCATAGTCTCTGGTGAGAAGTCTGGTGTAATTCTGATAGGTCTGCCTTTATATGTTACTTGCTCCTTTTCCCTTACTGCTTTTAATATTCTTTCCTTGTTTTGTGTATTTGGTGTTTTGACTATAATGTGACGGAAGGAATTTCTTTTCTGGTCCAGTCTATTTGGCATTCTGTAGGCTTCGTGTATATTTATGTTCATCTCTTTCTTTAGGTTAGGGAAGTTTTCTTCCATAATTTTGTTGAAGATATTTACTGGTCCTTTAAGTTGGGAGTCTTCACTCTCTTCTATACCGATTATCCTCAGGTTCTGTCTTCTCATTGCATCCCGGATATCTTGGATGCTTTGGTTCAGGAGCTTTTTGCATTTTGTGTTTTCTTGGACTGTTGTGTCCATGTTTCTATTTTATCTTCCGCACCTGAGATTCTGTCTTCCATCTCTTGTATTCTGTTGCTGATGCTTGCATCTATGATTCCTGATTTCTTTCCTATGATCTCTAATTCCAGGGTTGTCTCCCTTTGTGATTTCTTTATTTTTTCTATTTCTGTTTTTAATTCCTGAATGGTTTTGTTCATTTGTTTGATTGTGTTTCCTGTATTTCTGCCCGTTTGATTATGTTTTCCTGTAATTCTTCAAGGGATTTTTGTGTGTCTTCTTTAAGGGTTTCCAGTTGTTTACCTGTGTTCTCTTGTATTTCTTTAAGGGAGTTATTTATTTCCTTCTTAAAATCTTCTATCATCCTCTTGATAAGTGATTTTAAGTCTGAGTCTTCCTTTTCTGGTGTGTTGGGGTATCCAGGGCTGGCTGTGGTGGGAGAGGTGGGTTCAGCCGACGCCAAGTAGTCTTGATTTCTGTTTCTTGTGTTCTTGCCCTTGCCTTTCGCCATCTGGTTATCTCTGTAGTTAGCTGGTCTTTCTCTCTCTGACTGTGGCTTGTCTTTCCTTCAAGCTCAGATGTCAATATTCCTGGGAGACCAGTTCTCTCTTCCAGCAGTTCTTCAGACCCTGTGTCTGGAGTCCTCCTGTTGCTGGCTCCTCAGCACAAGTGGGCGGGTAGCTTTCTCCCTGAGCTACTTGTATATGGAGAGGCCTGTTGGCCCAGGCAGGGTTTCTGGCCACAGGTGGAAGCAGGCAGGCTCTTACTTCCAGGCTTTTCCTCAGTCCCCATGTCTGGAGCCCGCATTCTGCTGGCTCCTCAGCACAAGTGGCACTTTGTTCTGATTTACTTCTCTGTCACATATGTTGTTCGTTTAGCTTCTTTAACCCCATTCCTGATTTTTCTTGCGTGATAAGAATTATTTTAATCTCCCTATTGCTTCTTTCAAATCTTTCGGCCACAAGTTAAGAACCAGTAGCCAAGCTGTCTGCTGTTGAGACACATGTGGTTGGGAGTCACTGATCTATCTTGCGTGTCAATGCTGCCCTTCTCCCGTGGCATTTTGGTCCACCAACTCAGCTTCCCTCAGAGTTGTCCCTGATGAAATCCATTGTTTGGGAGTGTTTTATCTGTGGATTGGCCTTCTCTGTTTCCCACTCTCTGTTTTCATCAATACCTGCTGGTTTTCTCTGACCCCTTTTTTAATAATCATAAGACAAGGTCTACTATGTAGCCCAGATGGCCTCAAGCTTTCAATCCTCCTGCCTCAGCTTCCCAACCACTAGGGTAACTGAGTGGCCCTTCTTGCCCAGCACAATCTATGGGTGAACACTGAGTAACCTAGCAGAGCAGTACTCCCACCTCTGACATGTTATAGACCTGGAGCTGACAGGTTTGCCACACAAGAGGATTGATAGCAACTGCCCCAGGTCAGGGGCACTGATGTGGCCATCCTATACCCACTCCATCCTGGCCTTGGCAAGGGAGACAATGAGATGGAGGCAGCTGTCTCTAAGTCCTCTGTTTTTCCAGTATCAGGTCTCCTTAAGCCTTCCTCTCTCCCAGTCTCCTTTCCTGCCTGTAACTGCATGCTGGTCCCTCCTTCTAAGCCACAAAAGGCTCTATAGAGAGACATTGTGTGCTGTTTGCCAACATGGGCGCCTGGGCACACAGAAGGGTGAGGGAGAGGCCGTCTGCTCTCTCCTTTCACACAGACCTCTGCTTTCCCCTTTCATTCTCTTGGTCTTTGAGCACACATACAAAAATTAAAGAAAAGCAGTTGCTAATTAGAGCCAGAGAATTCGAGCCTGGAAAAGAGACCCCTCCCCCAAACCCAGGCAAACCAGTCTGTTCTTTAGAGCTAGTGTAGAAAGGGGCAGGAGGAGGGAGGGCTCCTGAAGGGACCGGGAAGGGATATCTTGACAAAATAAACAGCAAAGCTTCTTCAGAATGGCAAAGAGGGCTTTGTCTTACTTTCCTCTCATAAGAGGGGAGAAAACCAGCAGTGACAGTTTCTTGTGACCACCCCTCCCCTCTGCAGCCTCACCCCCCCACCCCAGGTCTTCTCATATTTTTAGTCTCCCAGTCTCCCAGTTAACAGTAGCTTCCTTTTGGTGGACAGTTAAGTGTATCTTTTTATTGATAATGATTGTTTTGGCTGCTGGAGAGTGAGCAGTCAGAGCTGCCTCTTCCCAGGCAGGCCTGGCTGTACCTCTTCCTCCTTTCCCCCAGAGCAGCTGGGGCACCAGGGAGATTCAGCTTGGGAATTGGCTCTGGAAAAATCAAGACATTCTTTCACACACAGTCCCTGACTGACCCTATCTCATGATTGGCTCTAGGTGGGACTCCCCATTTGTGCTAGGTCACCAGGTTTACCCAAAGCAACCGTACTTCATGGTGTTGGAGTGCTGGCTAGTGTGTGTGATCTTGAAAGCAGCAGCCAGTGTGAGGACATGCCTTGCTCTCTTCCACTCATTCTAGAGAGAACATGACTGTATACTTCCCCAATGCTTCATGCATCTGGGCTAGCACCGCAGGCCTAGAAATGGCCAGCAGGACTAACTTTGCAGAGAAAGGCTCTGCTTGTTAACTTGTATCCTGAATGTATCTTTGAATAACTGCTGGAAGAGCAAAGAAGGGATTCCCTAGACGACCTGGCTGCAGAGAGAGAAGGCCCAGCAGCAACCAAAGATAATAGTTCCAAGGGCAGCAGCAACCATCAGATGTGAGCCTGGTCTCCGTCTCACAAGCTCATCAGACAAAACAGGTTGGCCAAAGCTAAACGCACCCCCAGCTCTTTTCTCGACCACCCGCCCACCCTATTGTCAGGGGCTAATAAGAACACAAGCAATTAAACCATTCTCCCCTTCAGTCTTAAAAGTATGTGCTCCTTGAAATCTAAGCTTTATCCTCCCCCTCTCCTCTTATGCCCCTTGAAAGAAAGTGCTGTAATGCCCTGGGAAAATTCTCTCAGGTTCTAATCAGCCCTCTGTCCTGGTGATAGAGGGACTTGGAGATGAGAGTGTGGGCAGGGCAGAGGCAAGGTCAAGGGGGACAGCTGCTCATCAGGCAAAGCCAGCTAGGATGGAAGCACCTGGCCCAGTAGTGCTTTGGTGCCAGGGAGAGGGCTTAACTTATCAAGAGGGAGGCCCAGGCAATCTGAGAAGCTAACTGGAGAGAGACAGGGAGAAAACAGGGATGGTTAAGTAAGCTGGAACAGAGACTTAGTTGCTTCCTGTTTCCTATTTTGGGGGGCTGAGGGGGGGCTTTCTTCATAGGTGACATGACTCTGCGCTAGATGCTTTTTCAGTTGCCTGTGAAGTGGATGCCTCAAATCGTCCCCTTGGAGTTTATGTAGGAGATCAGGGGCATTTGTCTGTTGCATAGGTAGGGATGGAGCTGGCAGGCCACTTGCAGGGTGTGTTTGTGCAGCGAGCCCAGTGTTCTTAAAAGGACAGGTTCACAGGGAAGGCAGGGGTGGAATAGGAGGTCACTGTACTGTAGAGGGGGGCCTGGCTGGTGAGACTTAGCCAGTTCTTTTCTGCTCTTCCCCCAGTTCTTACCCCCAAAGTACTCCTTTGTAAGTCTAATGGGTTCTGACAAAGGACCCTTCACTTTGCCCACCTACAACCTGCCAAGGCTCCTGGTTTGTTTCTTTCCATAAAAGCAAACAGCAATGGATCCCACTTCTGTCTTTTTTCCACTGCTGGGTGGACCAAGTCAGCTAACTTTCTTTTTGATTAACCTGTTTCAGTTCAGTGGGAGGAGCCACTGAGACCCACAGAGATGAGGTGAATCCAATTCTGTAATATTTCTTAAATATATTTCCATGGACTTCCTTTATGAACACTTGAATTGATTCCAAAAGAAAAAAGGAAAGGAAAAATGCAAGCAAAGCTGCTAAATGTCTTCCTTTATCGTTACTGAAAGGTGTGGCGAGCTTAAACAGAGGTCTTTTAAATACAGTGGGAAATAGGAACTTGAAGTCTGTGCATGGCTTTGCCCTGGTGTGGACCAGATCCTGGAGGCATGCTTGCTCCAGAAGCACTGATCTACCTGGGGAAAGCTTCCTTCTCATCTACCTGGCTCTCCCTCTTCTCCCTTGCTATCTCTTTCAGAGCATCCTTGCTCTGCACCAATCCTGCATGCAGGCTCCCTGACTGAACAGTGAATGTGCATCTTTGGGTCTCCCTCTGAGATGATGCATATGTGTTTTCAGAGGTAATATCGAAAATGGGGTCACAGAAATTACTACGTGTTTTAAAGGTTTGCGTTCAACAAATATACACTTGAAGCATAATAATCACAGTATTCTGTATTACGTTACAAGAGCAGGCTTGGAAGATTTGTAAAATGGTTTTGCCATCTAGGTGGATAATGGGGCACAGGGTGGTGGTCAGGGTGGTGGTGTGGTTTTGGTGGTTCTCATTGCAGTCTGTGAGGGGATTCTCTTGGGTAGAACTCTGAGGTCTTACCTGGATGGGAGGGAATAAAATGTCCCTTCTTACAGTGTCTCCGAGAGCCTTGTGTGGCCTTGAGTATGTGCACCCATGCTACTTATGAACAACTGATAAAGCTGGTACTCACTGAGCTGAGTGTTGGCAGTTATATCAGAGCTCCAGCCTTAATAGCCGGTGGTCTAAGGGGGGACATCTGGGTGACTAGATACCCAGGTCTGCAGCTCATCTGGTGAACAGGTACAGACAGAAGGATGTCATTTTTTTCTCCCCACTGGATCCCATGCCTTTCTAGGAGTAAGGCAGCAGGAGGGCCTTAATGGTGAAGGGAAAAGTCTAAAGTGAAGTTCTTGATCATCTTGGCTGGGCGTGGGGGTGTCTTCCTAATGCCCTGGGTGTGGCTCAGTGGCAGAGAGAGCTCTTGCCAAAGCCCTGGGCTCTGTCCCCAGCACTTTCAAAGATGTTGAAAAAGCTCTTTGATTTTTATTACTGAGGAGCCAGCTGTAGGTTTGGCAGTGGGAGGACAAAGGAGCAGAAGCGTTCTTTCTCTGTATTCTGCTCTTTCAAAAAAAAAAAAAAATCATCTAAGCAGAATTAAAATGTCCAAGGGTGGCAGGGGCAGGATCCACTGGGGGTTTTCAAAGAGCCTGGATTAAAAAAAAATTAGAGACTGTTCAAATCCAGGAGCTAACTGCAGCTCCAGGCTCTGAGGGCTGAGCTAGGACAGCGCTTTATCACTTCAGAGAGACACTGAGAAGTCTCCTCTGACCTGCCACAGGGAGGGGAGCATGTCTTAAGAGAGGAATGACCCAAAGGTCAACGGAGCCAGTGACTCTGCTGGAGGGACAGCCTTCAGAGAGTGCTGGACGGTGGCTTAGGTAGACTTCTGGTTCCAGTGATATGTGTCATCTTGCTGCCAGTGGCAGTGGCCTCAGCCAAACCCTTGTCCATCTGTCTCCGGATTTATCTTCCCAAGTCCCAGAATGAGGCAATCACACCCTATGCCTGAATCTCTCCAAATTCCTCACTGCCTGAGTCTAAAATCAGGCACATTTTCAGATAAGCATTCAAGAGTATACACACACACACACACACACACACACACACACACACACACCTTATCACAGACACAAAGCCCGGTTTGATTTAGAGTGTGAATTCAGGGTCCAGAGCCATTCTTTACTGGCTGTATGACCCTTAGTAGGTTACATACCCTATCTATGCCTCTTTTTTTCTAACTGCAAAATGAGCCCAATTGTAGTACACTTGCCAGGTTCCTTGTGAGCGCTGAGTAATGCATGCTTGCTAAGGGCTTGGTGCACTGCCGGCCCCTGAGTGAGTTCACTGTGCATCCACTGCTCTGATTGACGGCTCTCATGCGGGTCATGCTACCTCCGCCACTCCTGCAGCAGCAGGTCCAAATCTTAAATCTCATCCCTTCCTGAGCCCCTTATACATCTTTTATAAGGAACTTTTAGGGGCGAGGAGACAGAAGGATCAGGAGTTCAAGACCATCCCCTGCTAGGTAGAGATTCAGACGCCAGGCTAAGATACATGAAACTCTGTCATCCCCACACCCCACAATTTTGTTCTTCTAAAATGACTTTTGATTTTTTTTCCCCAATACCAGCTGGAGATAATTGAATTTTCTGTTAGTGCCTGCCTCCCAGGACAGTGTCTTATCTGTCATCCTGTGTCCTCTTTGTTCTTCTGCCCTCAAATTCCTAAGGCTGAAGGACGGCTTCTGGGGGAGTGGGCAGTTCTCAGACCTCATTCTTGGGTCCAGTTCGTGTTCCCGTTCTCCTGGGAGGAGCCCTTCTACCATGGTTACCAACCTTGTGCTCCCCTCTTGGCCTTTCTGCCTCTCTCTTCCCTTCTCCCTTCCCCTGTCCAACAGAGTTCTAGCTCTGCTTCTGTTTCCTCTCCTTTCTCCACCTCTTCCCTTTGATTCTCCCTGTTTCTCTGACCTCCTCCACCTCTCTCTTAATGAGAACTTTCACACATCATATTGATTTGGAGTTTTAAAAAAACCGGCATTGATTTTTTTTTTCTGGGGGACTTTTCATGATCTTATTTTTAAATGGAGGAAGAAAGCTGTTTCCAAAGCTGTTGGCTTTGTTCTATTGAGTTAGTGAGTCGATGCTGGAAACTCTTTTCTGGAGACTTGTAGAACTCAGGGACCTCAGGTGCCACATCTAATGAGCTGGGGGTCAGGACGATCCTCCCTTTTGCAGTCCTGAGTCTGGTGGCAGAGCATTTTGGGTAGGAACCAAGGCCTTGTCCTACAGGCCTGGGTTTGAAACTAAGGCTCATGAGGGCATGCACAGAAAAGGAACACAAGCTTCCTAGGGGTGAAGGGTGGGCTCAGCCAGGAGAATGGGTGGGGATGTCCCCGTGTTCTCCCATGTAGTCCTTGTCAGCCCAATACCTGGTGTGTATCCCTGATCTTATTTAATTGTTCCAATAACCTCAGGAGGTAGTCACTGTGGTGTGCACAAGGTTGGCATAAAGTTAGTAAAAGACATTCTTTTTAAAAGAACGATGATTGGTAATGAGAAAATGCCAGAAAAACCAAATTTGTCCAAGTGAGCAAAAGGCATTTTACCTACTGTAAGGTGTCCATGTGTGCTTACATGCAGTCCGTATGAACTCTTGAGTATTAGTCTAAGGATGCACAAATGATCCAGTAGGATCATGTGACTAGATGGGGATGTTAGAAGAAGGGGGAAGTCAAGGCAGGGAAATAAGATGCAGTATGGCAAAGAATACTGGTGTCATGGTCATAGGTGGCCTACGTGGGCCAGTTGGCTGTCAACAAGTCTGACCTGCTCTCAAGTCTCCATCCACGGCTACTACAGCCATAAACTGGGAGCAGCTCATGCTTTCCTTGAGTTCAAAGATCCTGGGGGTTAGGCAGGTGGACAGCAATCCCAGGGCTCCTCCGATTTTGGATCCTGGACAAGAGCAGAGGGGAAGAGCCAAGGTACAGCTAGAGGGACTAAGAGGCTCCCCTGGGCACTGCAGCCTGGCAGTCCTCAGCTTTGTGCGAGATCAGCTCCTTTCCTAGCCCAATAAAGGCAGCTCTGGGCAGGCCCAGAAAGGTGATAAAGGAAGACAGGGAACTGTGGCCCCGTTGCCAACTTTCTAACGTGCTCAAAGATAATTCTGGTTTTGCCACAGAACAGTTTCTCTTGCTTGGCTTAAACGTGTGTGTTGCTTTTCACGTAGCCAGTTTTTATTTTGGGGGTAATCTCAGGAGATGCTTATCCAAAAGACACCCCATCTCTTCTGTGCTTTTGTCACACCCATCATGGCTCAGACATTTCTTCTAGAAACACCACACACATCCATAAACAGCTCTTCATAGGATGCTGCTCTAGAACAACAGCGCTGGAGGGGGGTGGAGGCAAGGCTTGGCATTCAGCACCCACCTAATTTTGTAACCAAAGCCCAAGAGCTATAAGATCCTGACAGGGCAGCCCAGCTGGAGAAACCTCTTTTTTTCTCATTTTCCTACACTCCTGGTCAGTCTTGAGGCTTTGACTACTGTGTGCCACCTTCTCCACAGAAACATGGACCCGAACATTATCTACCTCTAATGGAGATTTATTTTATCAAAATTCAAAATCTGACTGTTTAAAAATTGTCTATTGTATATACTTCAGTAAAGCTGGGGCAAGTTGTCTGAAGCTTCCTTGCGAGTGCTTTGCTGCGGGAGGGATGGATGTTGCTGTGGCTTCTTCATCCGTATCCCCACCTTTGTAGCTCATCAGAGTGGAAGACTTGAGGTCCTTGAAGCTACTATCCCAGCTACAATTTACACTGGAGGAGGCCCTTGGGCAGAATTTCAGCTTGTGCTTCATGCTCGATAAGCCCTGGTGGCTGTTGCTGAAGCAGCCAGTGGGCTGCGATGCAGCAAAGAAGGATGCTTCAGAAAATCCCAGCTCCCAGCCTGGTTCTTCCTGCAGTTGGGTGCTGAGGAAGGAAGGGTCCTCAGAAAATACAGCTTCTTCTGCCTGGGCCTGAGCATTCCCTTCCTGCCCTCCTCTTTGGCAGACTTCCTTGAGTACCCATTCCCTCATTTTCTTGGTTCTTGGGAGGCAAGTCCCTGAACATTGCTTGCAGAGCACCCCCAGAAAGAGAGCAAGACACCCTCTTCTGTTTTTTCCCTCCACGCTGTCTACCCATTTCCTTCCATCTTGTCAGCATTTCAGTCTTTCTTCCCAGAGTCATGCTCCATCCTGGGCTCTCGCTTTACTCCCAGAGGAGAAACTCTCTGGTTTGGAATTTCATTATTATGTAGTACCTCTGTGCTTTCCCTAGAAAGCCTTTCTCCTCTTTGTCTTCTTTCTCCCCTCACCATCAGAAAGATGATTTTTTCTCTTCTCCTAGGATGCCTATTGAACTCCCCCCCCCCCCAGTTGTCCACAGAGATACAGACATAAGAGTAGACGCTGGGTCCTGTAAGACAGCTCAGTTGGTGAAGTACATGCCTTGTAACTACAGATGTGTGTGTGGTTCCCAGAACTCATACGAAAACCCATAATGAAAGGAACAAGCACCCAACAATAATTACCATGGATGGATACTGTAATCCCAGCCCTGGGGAGACACATCCCTGTCTTACCTGAGTTCCAGGCCAATAAAAGACCTTCTACAAAACAAGGCAACAGACCTGAGGAGCAATAGAGATTGTCCTGTGACATCTATTCCAAGGACAGAGACAGTCTTTCACTGGTGTGGCCCTGCATCTACCTATGAAAGAAACCCTTACCCAGAGCCTCTCTTGTCTTGTTCCTTGTCCCGTGTGTTCAAGCTCATTTGAAGGAGTCCACATGATGGAATCCATTCTAGAGGTGCCTGGCATTTTCCAACGAACTCACTTAGCCTCTGGCTCAGTCATCTCACAGAGGGCGGCAGATACTATCTGTGAAGTTTCAAAACTAGGGGTGTATGTCCAAGGCTTTCCTTATGACCTTTATAGAGCCTGCTTCTCTTCCCCAACCCGTCAGTGGAACAAGTCTGCAGATTCCACTGTGGAAGAACCCTGGAGCCTTTTACCTCTTCCCTGGATTACTCTAAGGCTGTTGTGAGTAGTCCTCTGATCTCTTTGGCTTTTGTCCTGGCACGAAAATATTTTCCATAACTATTCCTGGGTTGTGTCACCCAAACACATCTGGTCATGTCCATCCCTGGGTCTCCTGTCACCCTTTCGATCATGTCTGAACACCCTATGTTCTTGCTACACAGTGCTAAGGGAATCTCAGAACCAAGTCTGACCTCTCATACCTTCTTGTCCCGTAGGCACCAACCTCTGCCTTTCCTCCATCTTTTCCTTCACCTCAGGTCTACAAGGCCAGCATGGCCTCAGATGACTCCTATGTGAGGTCCAGGTGGAACCAGGTGTTGCCAGGGACCCAGAAGAGATGTTTAATGAACAAAGGAGGGAAGAAGGGATCAGTGTAAGAGATATCCAGAAAGGCCGAAAGAGGCCACCACTGCTGCCGTCTGGCAGCGAAAGAGTAAAATAAACCTAACGTCCTGTTTGTTCTCCACCTGGCTGTCCTCAGAGGGCAGCTGCGTGGCTTTGGTCCTGGCATCTAGAAGCCAGCAACTGCTGGCCCCATGACACGGCTAGCCAGGGTCTCCAAGAAACAAAAGTCATTATCTTGGAGTATTTTTCTTTGGGGAAAGCTATATCCCCAACTTATATTTAGAATGGTATACAGTATCTTCTACCCTGTGATTTGACTGACAGGAGAAGTATATTTAAGCTATTTTTAACCTAGAAATCTTAAGAAGAAATCCAGTGATTAGATCTTTGGAAGCTATTGTGTGCGATTTTATAACTCTGGTAGAGGAATGTGTTTAAAAGGAGAGAGAAGGGAAAAAAAACGCCAACCAGATTGATATGTTTCAGTTCTTGCAACTTTAGACTTTTGTTCCAGATGAATCCTTTGTCTTCAGGAAGAGGTATCTCTCTCTCTCTCTCTCTCTCTCTCTCTCTCTCTCTCTCTCTCTCTGTGTGCGTGTAACTCACTTCCTTCTTCATGAATAGCTCATGTTCTTCAGGAAAGCATTTGGAAGGGGCTCCTTTCACTGTACTGACAGTACAAACGAGTGTTCATACAGGGCTTAACAAGCCACATGCTCCCATTGTTCCCACAATAGTCTTTTGAAGGAGATGTTGCTGTGGGGATTCGTACTCTTGCTTTTTGGAAGGAAAAAAAATGGGAACAGAGAGTGACCAACACAGGACTCTCTGGCTTGCAGGTGGCATTGGACCTATAGGTATTCATTGACCTCTTGAGGCTCCAGTGAGACTGGTTTGGGTTACTGCCGTGTTGCCATGCTGGAGACCTTACCTGGTAGAACTGTACTTTTGTTACCTGTGGCTACAGTGGCTGAGTAGCAAGGGCATCAGTGGTTGTATAAGACAGCCACTGCCTCTCTTACGCATGCTCTTTCACTGCATCAAGAAATTGGACAGTTGTAACTAGATATTGCCTCTGCTCCATTGTCTGAGACTTCAGCTGTAAGGTTAGAGTGGCCAGGATATAGAAGCTTCTAGATGTTTCTTATGTGGGATGACCAGAAGACAATATTTAGCAGAACCAGTGGGGCTGAAGTCCTTATCCCAGCCCAGGAGGCTTGGGTCTCTGTGTAACTTAGTGGCTTTCTGGCAACCAAATTCTTATGTGGCATGTCAGGGTTCCAAAAGAGAATGTTCCAGAGACAAAGGCAGAAGTTTACATGACTTTTATGGCTTATGTGGTTTGGGGATTCTCTGTGTAGTGCTTATAAGCCATTACACTGTATCATCTGTCATGATCCTTAACTGGGAATCTCCAGAAGATAAGCCACGGAGCCTGATTCCTGGAGCTTCAAGCTCCAAGAGTTCCTGTACTGGCTGGTTTTGTGTCAAGGACACAAACTAGAGCCACCAGAGAGGAAGGAGCCTCAGTTGAGGAAATGCCTCCATGAGATTCAGCTGGAAGGCATTTTCTCAATTAGTAATCAATAGGGGAAGACCAGCCCTGCCCCCACTCACTGTGGGTAGTGCCATCCCTCGACTACTGGTCCTGGGTTCTATGAGAAAGCAGGCTGAACAAGCAAGGGGAAGCAATCCAGAAAACAACACCCCTCCATGGGCTCTGCATCAGCTCCTGCCTCCAAGTTCTTGCCCTCTTTGTGTTCCTGTCCTAACTTCCTTTGGTGATGAACAGCAATGTGGAAGTCTAAGCTGAATAAACCCTTTTCTCCCCAACTTGCTTTTTGGTCATAGTGTTTTGTTACAGCAATAGAAACCCTAATTAAGGTAGTACCCCCCTCCCTTGAAGACAACACCAGAAAGATGAGCACAAGCCAAATAGTGTATCAGGCTGTGTAGGTCTTCCTTGTTGTACTGTGCTATTTCCTATGTTCTGGGATCTCCTGAAACATTTGCTGACAGAGACTTCCTTCCTGATAATCAAGTGTGACTCCACTAAATGGCCTTTCCTACTTCATTTCCCATATCTTAATTCTCTCCCCACAACTCCAGCCTATGGTCAATTTTTATTAGGTTTTACCCAGCCATTGTAGGTTTACCAGTCAGCATAGGTGAAGATTTGCTGTTGTAACAAGCATTATTTCAAATCATAGTGCCTTAAAACAGAAGGTTTGTTTACCCATCATCTCATACCTTCAGAGTCAGTTCTCTGGTGTCCATAGAACTCTGGCAGAGGGAGATGGAGCCTGGTGGTTGTTGCATACAATGTTACAAGCACTAGTTTTGAGGGATACCCACTGCTTTTGTTATATATTTATCAGTTAACCTTGGGTTGCTGACAAAGCCCCCAAGACAGCTTCTAAGAAGGAAAAGTTTATTTCAGCTCACAGTTTCAGACTTGTTAGTAACTGTTCTTAAGCTTGTGATAGTATATCATAGTGAGAGTATATGGTAGAGCAACACTGTGTATCTCAGGTGGACAGGAAGCAACAAGAGAGAGGGGACAGGACCATGACTTTAATGTCCCCTCTGAGGGCATGCCCTTAACAGTTGAATTGTCTTCAATTAAGACCACCTCTTAAAGGTTCTACCACTGTCCTGCAATTCCACACAGCCTAGAAACCAAGTCTTTAGTGAGTGTCCTGCAGGGGACATTTAAAATCCCAGTCCATAGGGGTTCAGGCTATGACTTGGATGGTTAAGTGCCTTGTAAGCATGGAAACATAAATTCCATCTCTAGAATCCACATCAGAAGATAAAGGGAAGGCATAGTGCACTGAGGCAACAGACAGAATCCTGGTGTTCACAGGCAGGGTAGGCACCCTGGAGAGTTCTGAGCTGGTGGATGAACCTGCCTCAAAAACATGGTAGCCAGTGCTGGAGGAGGAACACTACTGGCTCTGTACTCTGACTGCCACAGGGACATGCACACACTCGGGCACTTACACACACACAAACATGACTGTCTTAGTTAGGGTTTTACCACTGTGAATAGACACCATGACCAAGACACATCTTATAAGGACAACATTTAATTGGGGCTGGCTTATAGGTTCAGAGGGTCAGTCCATTATCATCAAGGTGGGAACATGGAAGCATATAGGCAGACACGGTGTAGGAGGAGCTTGAGATTTTTACATCTTCATCTGAAGGCAGCTAGGAGAAGACTGGCTTCCAGGCTTCCTAGGATAAGGGTCTTAAAGCCCATGCCCACAGTGACACACCTACTCCAACAAAGCCACACCTACTCCAAAGAGGCCGCACCTCCTAATAATGCCACTCCTTGGGCCAAGCATCTACAAACTATCACAATAACCATACAAAAATAACTACCTAAATAAATAAATAAGTAAGTAAAATCCTAACCATAACAACACCTCACTGGCTAGCACTGTACGGCCACACTCAGTTGCTGAATGAGCATCACTGGACTCACTTGAAAAGTTTTTTTAACTTTCCTTATCTCCACAGATTCCTTCATGCACGCACACCTGCTCATGTCTGTGAATCCTACCTTACCCTGTTGGGTGTTTAGTGAACATCTGCCCTGTAGCCAGATGTTGCTCTCAGTGTCAAGAAAAGCAGATATGCAAACATTTTCGAGGAAAGGTCACAATGTTACTAGAGTTGTTCAGACTGTTTCCTCTCCCCCCCCCCCCTTTTTTTTTTTTTCAGGTTTTAGATCCTTTAAGAAAACAGTGTTCCTGGCTTTGTCAATAATGTATCACTGAAGGTTCTGTGTAATAGTAACTATCATTTAAGTATTGTTATCCTTATGACAAGCTAGACGCTTGGCTCAGAATGGCAGGCTCTCTGTTGCTGTTCATGAATTGAGTAGGTTTAGTTTTACCAGTGGTTAAGTTACTTGTCCAAGGTCACACAGCTACCAAGCAGCTAAGTGAAAGTCAAAATTAGAGTTGAGTCTGAGTCTTCATTTTTTGAAGGCACTGTGGTGTTGTGTTTTGCCTATTTTTCTGTTTCTATGCAGAGCCCAGCTGGCCTCAAACTGATCCTCCTGCCTTTGCTTCCTGGGTGCTAGGATTATATGTATGAGCCACCAGGTCCAGCAGTTTCACCCCCCAACAAATAGACCTTGGAACAATAAACAAACCAAGATGGTTTCTCTGTAGTTCACCAAGTGCTTAGCAAGCAGAGGCAACATAGAGATTTCTTAGTGTATAGTCCTTTTTAATGAATGAATGGGAGGGATGGAGAAGGAGAGAGCAAATGAAGGGAGGGTGGGATAGAGGGAGGGAGGAAGGGAGGAAGGAGATAAACAAAGAGGAAAGAAAAATCAAGAAAGGAGTGAAGGAGGTGGAGACCTTACCTCAGAAAGGAAGTGTCACAGCTTGCTAGTGTGGTTCTTGTGAAAAGGCAGGCAAATGCTCACCTCCTAAGTAGGGTGTCTGCTGAGCCCTCGGCTGCTCTAACCACTCACCAGCCCTTCCCCTGTCTGCCAGTATGTGCCTCAACAGGTCTCATTACTGCTGAAGAGGCTCTTCAGTCTACCACATCTGAATAGACTACAATTAAACACACAGATGTATTCCTCCTCACTCGGGTGCTGCAAGGAAATATTTTTGAAAAAATATGAAAACTTGGTATCACAGCTCAAAGTTGCTGGAGGGAGGAAAGGCCTACAAAGGAAGAGCGGGGGAGAATTCTTAACGGTCACTCTCTGATTTTGTGTGTGACTTTCCAAAGCAATGTCTTGAGATTAAAAAATAAACTGTGAATATACCAATTACAGTGAGCCTCTGTCCTGCGCAGCTGAATAATAGTTTACAATGGGATCAACAACAGACGACCAGGCCTGAACACACAGACCTTTTCTGCAGGCTGGCCTGTGTACCCAAGGCCAATTTGTTTTCCACTATTGCTTAGTCTTTATCAAAAGGACAATCTACAATCTGTGCTGTTCTTCTCTGTGCTTGAGCCTTAGATGTTGTCTTATATATTGACATAAAGCTTGGTGTAGCCTAGATTTTTCTAATATGGCATCTCAGTTTTAACAAGGAAGTTCCCTACTGTCTCAACATCTTCAGTCTGTAATCTTGGGGGTCAAGAAGGTTTTGTTCTATGTTCACTGCTTTGTTGATGAGTATGCATACATTTCCTGTGTACTTGTGTGAATGCATGTGCACATGACCATATGTTCCCTGGTGACTTCTAGGTTGGCAACTTTGGTCCTGGAGATCATGTGTAAGTGCCTAATTGCATTTGCTATTTAGTAATTAACCACTTGCAGGTGCAACTGGTTGTGAGCACGGTTTTGCATGTGTGACTAATTGCAGGTGTAAAGTAGTTGCCTCTTCAGTTCCCTTCATTGCTCGGTGGGGCTCAAAGCTAATTCTCCTGCCACCATCTGCGCTTAGACTCATCAGCTGCCCAGAGTGGCTCTCGGAGAGCATCCTTGAGGGTGCAGGGCAGAGGTATACTCTTTCAGAGCATAAGGGGAAATGGAGGTGAAGGAGAGAAGGGCTATATTCAGAGAGATTGCAAGAAGTCAGAAGCTTGGCTAGAGAGGTTCTTCCCCACCAGGCTGCCTCATATAGCAGAACACAAGGTCTTTGAGCTCCCATCAGGGCCTGATATCTCCTTACTATTCAGTAGTGACCCCAAATCTCACAGACAAAGGTTCTTGATGGGTACCATTCAGGAAGTTTGGGTTTCTTCTGCAGTATTGTCATCTCACAGATGAGACAGCCATGCCCACCATGCAAACTCTATAACTTTGATTTCAGCAATTTATCTGGGAAGTGTCTCTGTGTGTGAAGGGGGGTACATATGTACCTCACCTCTCCCCTGAAATCCCTTGGTTTCCTAGAGGGCTTGATAGGTGTGACTTCAGTTGGGGACTTGCCCGGAGAAGATCAAACAAATGTCATGTCTTGCAAGTGATCAGAGTGACACTTGGGTGACATAGAGAGTCTTCCCTGTCATACCCACAGCACAGAAATTACCAAAAAATCCAAAGGTTGGAAAAGGAGCAAGGGGTTGGGTGACTTTTGACTCCTACCTTTACTTGCCACACACAAGCCTTTTTTCCCATATGAGTGTCAGGTAAAGGCCTGTGAGCACCCTGAGGTGACCCTCTTCTGCATGCGTATATTCTTCTAGGTGGACAGTGGTCCCCAGAGGTGATCTCCCTTCTAGCCTGGTTCTCCTTTCCTCCTACCAAGCCATAATATCCAGGTAAACAGTGTGAACAGTGACTTTGACAAGAGCTTTCATGGAGCCTTGTCCACAGTTGGTGCTTTAGTGGCATGGGCCTCAGGGAGGGGAGAGTGGGGGGACAAGTGGTTGGATAGGACCTGAAGGAAGAATGAAGGCCAGTGGACATACATGGCTGGGGCAGCATATGGTGGTATGCAGGCAATGGAGCAGGCAATATTATCCTTTCCAAGAAGCTTCTCCAGAAGAGCTGAGGAACTCAGTACTTCTAGGTCCCAGAAGGGGAAGAAACCTCACCTATCCACAGTGCTCAGAGCTCTAGTTTGCAATGGGCCATGCTTACCACACTGAGGATGAGTGTAGATCCAAGCATGTACTTCTGGGAAATGGAGAATGGAGAAGTGGGGTAAGGAGCAAAACTTCGAAAGAGAAAGCTTCATATACTGAGTGGGAGGGGCAAGGTACCAGGGGCAAAGATGATGCTGTTGACCACAGAGGAAACATGAGCATGGGGGCTCAGAGGTGAAGAGAGTTGGGCTGTGGTCAAGCTAGGTTAGGTCCCATTGGACCTCATGGCTAGAGGTAGTGTGTGTTCTTAGAATGAGCTTAGGTGTCCTCACCAGGGAATAGTGGATGGGCAGAAGTTTAGGCAATGGGAACCGCCATGCTGGTGGAACATTTTTGGTCAATTCCTTGGTTTTAACTCTTGAGCTTCTCTGGGCTTCCTTTGGTGGCTCATCCTACATTATTCGGCTTGTCATCGAGGCCTTGGTCTGCCCCTTGATGTTTGTTTCTGTTAGCGTCAAAGTGAGCTGTCTTTTATGCCTTATTTCACTACAGATTCACCATAGATCCAATACTCACTGCAAACAGAAAGAGGCTGTTCTTATATTTTTTCCATATCTTGCTACTCATGTTTCAGACTTCTTACCCATAACCCCATGCCATAGGCTGTAGCAAGGACAGAGATGAGTAAACCTCTCATGCGTCGGTGGAGACAGAACCAACCCTCACTATTTGAGCGACTATTATATTTTTATTACTTATTATTTATTGAAACAAGTTCTTTCGATGTGATCCATGCTACTCTTGGATCTCCCATCAGCCTTCCAACTATGAAGATTGCAGGCACGCCCCACCACGCCTGGCTTTGTACTGTTTTTTCCTTGTTTTGATTATACTGAAGTGTATCTCTTCCACAAACTCCTGTCTCTTACCCAGGCTGACTTGCTCAGTGTTCAGTGTTTCCTGTAGGGTTTGTATACAAGGACGCCATAATGCTCAGATGAATGAGTGCAAGCCAGAACTACTGCCTTGTTCATGATAGCAAACGGCTTTGAGGCCTAGGAAGCCCCTGCTCAGGATCACATATGTCAGGCTAGCAGAAGGCATGCTAGAAAATGGCCATCGGACACACATTATACTCCCAACAATTTAGGGATGAAATACAGGAGGTCTGCATGTCATTTATAAATTCAGGGTGAACATATCATGTCAGGGTGTGATAATTCAAGGCCAACTTGTCAGCCTTGTCAGTCACAAAGAGAGACTGTCCTCCAAGCTTAGAAATTTTGAGTGCTGGGAAGAATCTTTCTCGATTATCCCATGAAGCCATTCTTTTGATTTGGAGATCATAAAAGCATATTTAGTAAATGTATCAGCATTGGGTCAGTTCTGTGTTTTATCTCTCACTAGGTGATTCCTCTTAAGTCATCCCTGTCAAATGGAATGCAGCCTAAATGAGACTTTTTAAATTGCCCATCCTCTCCAGCAAGCATATGTGGTGTGTGTGTGTGTGTGTGTGTGTGCACGCGCGCACGTGCGCGCGTGTGAGTGAACACACCAGCAATGTGGAGGAGGAGGGTTCCTGGTGTTAATCTGAAGGCAGACTATTCCTCAACAGCCAGTGCTCTTAGAGACACCAGCAGAGGTCTAGGAGAGAACTCAAACGTTCCAGATCCTTTTAGAATTCTGTCAAGCCTACAGGCTCAAGTTGGTCTCCAGTATCACTGTGCTATTGTAAGTTTCCACTTAAAAATAATAACACATACACACACATACACAAACACATGCACAAACATGCATGGACACAAGAGAGCTGCTTTCTGTGAGGGAGGCATCATTTCTTAAATGAAGATCAGTTTAACACAGAGAAAAAGAAAGAGAGAAAGAAAAGTATATTCTCAGAATGAAGTCTTTGTGAGAATTGTGTTTAGTCGCTGTGAAGAACCTACTGAATTACATTTAACTCTGTGTACGTATGGCTTTTTCACCTCTGGTAAATCTATTTGTGGGACTGACCTCAGGATGAAGGGCCTTCTCATCCTTTGCCACACACTCATTGTGGTACTTATCCAGGAGAGAGCACTTATCCATGCACTTTCATGCATGAGATTCTGGGCACTCACTATTCTCAAGTAGTAGCTTGTCAGGCCTGGGTGAGTTTGACACTAGCAGTAAACACGTTTGATAACCTTTACTGGACATGCAATAGACAAACACTGTCTTAAGAACTCTTTATACATTAAATTATCTAACCATGACATGTGTCGTGGGCTGACCTATGGTTTACCAAAAGTCCTTTGTTGAGGTTCTAACCCCCCAAATAATGATATTTGGAGACAGGACCTTAAAAGAGATAAAGATTAAATTAGATCAAAAAGGGTCAGATCCTCAGCCAAGGGATTGATATCTCCTTCCAAAGAAGAGACCTCAGAGCTTGCACTCTGAATTCACATAGACAAAAGATAATGTGAGGTCAAAGCAAGATGTCATCAGTAAGCTGGAGAGGCAACTCTCCAGCAACCAACCCTGCTGTTACCTTGATCTAGGATTATATCCTCCATCACTGTGAGAGAAGATGCTTCTGTTGGCTTAGCTACTCGTGTGGTTGTCTTGTTAAGGCAGCTTGAGCAAACTATCGTAACGTAACAGGATACGTACCTCCATCAGCTCTGGTTTGCTAGGAGAGCCTTGAATCGCAGAGTTGAAACTAGCTTTTCTAAGGTTGGGTAGATTGCAAAGGTGAGCTGTGTTCCAGAGACCCAGCCAGTGCTCCTTGACATTTCAAGCCCTTGCCCTTCAGCTGGAACTAGCAGCTCCATTTCTCTGAGCCACCATATATGGCTGTATCTTGTGGGATTCCTGGGGCTGTAGGATGGACAGTGAATGTAATGTCTTGGGCTGAGAGCTGGGCATGTACCAGAGGGAAGCTGAGTATTGCAAATGAGATTCACTGAACAAATTAATGCATAGTACTGGCCTTGGCATCACTATTTTTGCCATTATTTGTGGTCATGGTCCACTCTCATTTTTTCCAAGAAGAATATGAGGACTAATCAAATGAGTAAACATGGACAGAACTAATCTTTGTTCTGCTCTATAAATTGTGCCTTGAAGTGTTAACTACCCTAATAAGAGCATTCGCTGTAAATGATGTGCCATTAGATTGAAGCAGGACTGCCGGTACCAGAAGATGCCCATTCTTCTTCCTCCTTGTTTATTAAAGCTGCAGTAGCCATGGTGACACATGATGCAAGTCTTTGGATACCATATCAATGTGCCTTTTACTTATATCACTCTCACTGATTTGTGGTATGACAGTCTCTCCCAGCAACAGAGTCTTTTTATATGAAATTCTGGTGTCCTTGGATTTGTTTCTGTATGCTTGGTGAGCTTCTGTTTGAAGACATTCTGGTTTGGAGTCACTGCTATAGGAGATAATTTAGAAATAGAGAAACTGAGGGTGTGGAAGGCAGATGCCTCATAAGCAGACTTGGAGAAGACCTGGGAGTGCCTTCCTCTGTCCTTGCCTTGTAGAAATGGGGCTGAGATGTGTGAGGTCTGCCATCAAAGCCTAAGAACAGGCTCTGTTGTGTTTTTAAGGGGGGCTGAGGACTTAGACACACCCTTTACTCTTCTAGATATATTAACGACCCTAGCAATTGTATCAAAGTTCCCAACTGTGATGTGTCCCTGGCATCTTGGTAGAAGGAAGCAGAGAGGCACACTGTAGTGTGGGTAATGTCAGAAAGGCTATGACGATTTGGTTTTAGGACAAGATGAATTTGTGTGGCCATTGACTACACAGAGGAAGAAAATTAGAAATAGCTATTGAACTCATTGACAGGGAGATTCTGAAAACACATTAGCAAAGAGACACTAGCAGATGGAAATTACTGACATGGAGTCATACTTATTATATTAATATATTCAAAATGCTATTGATGCTCTTCATATGTGTGACATTCCTATTTCAGAATAATAGCTTTTGTTTTTATTAAAATTAGACACTTCTATCAACATTTCAGAAATGGAAATATGTGTGTATAATACGTGTAAAATGGGAAGGTATAAAAAACAGATCTAAGATAATTAGGAAACTCAATGTTAAGTTTAAGTCATCATCAATTTACATATTCTATAATCTATTAGTCTTCATTATAGTTAGAAAATAGAAGTCATAAAGAACTTTAGAATGTGATTTTTTTCTGCATATATGTGTATATATGTGTATACATGTTTGTGTGTATGCATGCTATAAGGATTTTTTTAAAAATTTTGCAATGGCATCCTCCCAGATAGCCCAGATTATGAAACCCATAATCCTCTTGTCTTCTGGTGTCTACTGCCTAAATGCTGGGAATTCAACTGCATACTCCCAAACACACCAACTATAAATAAGAATGTGCTAAGAACTTTGAGCGAATTATTTTATAGTAGCTTCTCTTCCTTCCCCCTCCCCTCTCCTTCCCTCCCCCCCTCCTTCTCTCCTTCTTTCTCTCCCTGCCTCCCCAAGGTCACTCTAAGTAGTTCAAGTTGGCTTTGAACTTCAGCTCCTCCTTCCTTCATTCTCAGAGAGCTGGGATTACATGCCTGTATCATATGCTTGACCCAAGCTTCATATTTCAGTAATATCAATTAAATCCTAGTTGGCAGAGATGAGGACAGTGGTCCATATCTGGTTCTCTGCTTCCCCTTCCTAGTCCTTGCTAATTTAAAGAAAATAAAAAGTGTATCTGTCTCACAGTTTCTACCAACTTTGAAGTGTTTAGTTTTATTCCTGTAATTTAAACAATGTGAGTGCTCCTATAGTTTTGCCATATTTTCTCTATATTCACTATATTAATTAATTTGACTTTCTCTTAGTTGACTAAATTTCATTCCTAACTCCCTCATCCACACCTAAAATAGCTAAATAAACAAGAACCCTCAAAAATACTAGGTTACGCGAGATCCTGCATTCATTCATTCACAGGAGGATCCACCTGGGAACATGGCTAAAGGGGGGACCCAAGACTAGCCTGTATGTCCCCAGAAAGGTGACTTTTGTCCACTTTGCTAGATGTACAATTCATTATAGTTAGAGCCTGGTTGTTGACCAGGCTTTGCCTTGGACCCTGATTCTTCCCATCTTTCTTATTTCATTGCACATATTTATTTTCTAACTTATTAATTTATGTATGTATGTATGTATGTATGTATGTATGTATGTATGTATGTATGTTTTGTATATGTGATTGTGTGTGTATTAGGTCAGAGGTCGACATAGACATCAGACATCTTCAATTGCTCTCTACCTTATTTTTTGAAACAGGGTGCTGCCTCACTGGCATTCCCCAATTTGGATATCAAGTCCTGAAGGATGCTCTTGTCTCCTCCTCCTCCCCAGTGCTGGGAGTATAGGAGCGTGTCACCTGTGTCCCCATGCCTAGTTTTCCTATGAGGGTGCTAGGGATCTGACTCACACTTGTGTGGAAGGCACTTTACTGAGCTGGGTCCCTGATGACCCCTGTTCCCTCAGCTTGCTCAAGCTGGACCTCTCCTCAAGGGACAGCAGTTGGCCTCTACATGTTATCCCTTTACTGGTGACTCACTTTTCACTTATTTCTCTACGTCAGTAATTCATTTCTACCTTATTCGTTTTATAACATTGCCTGTTTGAGCTATAATTTGTTTCCCTAACTCTGAAATCGCTCTTTTAAATTTTATTTGGTTGTTTTATTGTCTAGTTTTTGAGCTTTTGTACTATTGCATTTGGAAAAAAAGCCCTTATGGATAATTTTTTTTCCTATTTTGGGTGCTATATTTTTTCTAGCCCGTGGTCTTTTTCTGTCTCTTTCATGCTACATTTTCATATTTCTCTCTGACTTTCATACACCCAGTAATGAGCTGGCCTCATACACCCAGTAATTGCCCTGGCAGTTGTTCCTCTACTGTGCACACTTAACAAGGCCAGTACTGCACAGACTCCTGTGGGCTCTGCTGTGGAGCAGGTCCCTTCTCTTCAGCTGTCCACTCAGGTTACCCAGGGCCCAGGTGTCTTCACACCTCAACCACAGCTTGATTATCCCGGACACACACCTTTCTCTACCTGGGAAGGGGGTCAGGAGGCTAAGCTGGTGTGCACGGTCTTTGATACTAATGGGCTTCTCTCTTTGACCCCTCCCATCTGTGTACATGCCTATGTGTGTGCGCATCTGTCTGTCTGCGTGCATGCGTGTCTGTCAGCCTGCCTGCTTGCCTGCATGTCTGTCTGTCTGTCTGTCTCCATCCCTTGGAGGTTTCAGAATGTTCCCTACCAGAGCTGAGCCTTCTAAGGTTTGGGATGGGTTGGGACAAAGCCTTTGCATTCTAATGGTTTTCCTAGTGCCAGCTGGAGGCCTACAGTTTATACTTCCTCCACCTTGCAGATGACAACTTTCAGGACCTTGACTCACCTGTTTTGCTAGGAGCCCTTAGATCTGAATGGTGCCTCTCCCCCGGCCCTCTTCCTTCTGCTGGGCTCCCCTGCCGCCCACAGACTTTGTGATCCTTGCCTGCCCAGTTCTTCCTTCAACTGGACGCCTTTCTGGTATTGATCTCTCTGCCTAGGTCCTTCCTCCTTTCTTTCTTTCCTTCCCTAAGGCAGATCTCAGCTTAAATGCCAAGTCCCTGGGGAGTGCCACTGACCTCTCTAGCGTGGGCCAGGTCCTGAATTTGTTATTTGCTGTGCACAGGTAGCAGCAACATTAACAAGCCCTCCATTTCCAAGGCAGCTTGTTTCGGTGATCTTCTTTCTCTGACTCAGCTTCCACCTTTTCCAGCTGCATTTTAGAAACTTTAATCTCAGGTCACCTGTGAGGACAAACAGGATTTCCCATTTTATTTCTTTAAAGGTCACTCTGTAAATGAGCTCGATGTTGAAATCTAAAAAGTAGCCTAGGACCATAGAAGTGATGCTATACAGCCCCAGGGACATTATTCAAACATGGAAGGAGGGTGCTCAGGGCTGCTGTGGATGAATGTGAGGCTGGAATCTGCTTCAGGGCCTGCTTCTTCCAGGATGTTAAATATCAAGCTGTATACTGTGGAAACTTGGCCATGCCCCTGCATGCCAGCCGTTCTAGTCGTCTCTGGGCAAAGGATGGATGCTGAGCTTCCCCCTGGCTCTAGAACAGTGCTGCCAAGCTTCCATTCAGTGTGGGGAAAGAAAGCTTGTTTGTGCTCTTACTTCATGAGAAAACAGGTTTAAACAAGATGCGATTCCATAGATATTCACAGAGCAACTTGGGCATGCCGGGGGCTGCCCTGAGCATCCAGACATCACACAAAAAAAAAAAAATCCTTGTACTCTGGAGGGATCTGTCCTAGGGATTTGCACTCAGGTTCCCTGTCGCTGCTGCTATGGAATTAGCTTCCTGAGGGAAACTGAGTCAGTATGGTACAGAAGGGCAACGTTGTGATGAGCCCTCACCAGTTCATACTCATCTCTAAACCAGCGAGGTGATCGAGGGACAAAATTTGTTCCCCAGGAATGCTGGGTCTCATGACCCAGGCCACAGTGGTTTTGCCATGATGGTCCCCAGGCCTGTGATGATAAGGTGTAGTTCTAGTTTTCTTCTTTTCCAGTTGTGCTTGGAGTTGACTGGCAGACTCCCTGCTCCTTCCTATGGCCCTACGTGATTTGGACTGGGAGGGCCATCTGATGGGATTGCCCTTCGCCATGCAAGAATAATTCTCTGGAAATACCCCCATAGAGGCGGGGGGGGGAGGGAATAGGGAGGTTCCAAAGGGGAGATCTGGAAAGGGGAAAACATTTGAAATGTAAATAAAGTAACAAAAAATTAAAAAAAAAAAAAAGAATAATTTTCTGCTAGGTTGAAGAGGTCTCCTCCTCCCCTTGTGCTGAACGAGGCTGAAGCAGCATAGCTCTGGAAACCTTCAGCCTCATTCTGATGCCCAGCCATTAAGATGCGGGCAAACAGATCTCTGGTACCTCAGAGGAGACAGCTGAATTGGTAGGCAGCACACTATTGGGGGTGCGGGCTTCGCAGTATCCGTGTGTTGTAAATGCCCAGCACCAGAGAGCCTCCTAAGTCACACAGAGGACAACTTTATGATCGAGAAAGTAAAGAACTGGAACCAAATGAGCTTGCGACAGGGAGCAATTGATCAGGAATGGGCAAGTGTTTGGCCCAGGAGCTCAGAACTTCATAAACCATCTCAGCTCTATCCTTCCTCAAGGACCCTTTCCCACTGAAGCCCAGGCAACTTAAGGGTTTGGAGTCTGAGCTGCCTTTGCCTAGAGGAGAGTGGAGTAGAACATCCCTGCTCCTCCTCAGTTCTCAGCCCTCACTACCTTCGCAGTGATTTCGACTTCATCTTCCCCTGCAGAGTGGTTTTGGAGGCTCACCTTATCAGTTACCTATCAGAGTTGCCTGTTTTCTTAGCATGATGCTGTGGGATCCCAGGTTGGATCCACATGCCCTTCACTCACACCTCACTCTTTTTCTGACACTATACTTCAGCTGTGTTAAAGTCCTGATATTCTAGGACCATAATGTCATCCTTGCCTCTGGCTCCTTTGTTAGCTCTTGATTCCTTTTGCCTTGAAGCCTCTTCCTGGTTGGAGTAGAAAGACTTGCTTTTTATCCTGTTAGCCTGAGGGCTGTACCGCAACCAATATAAGTCTGAGATGAGAGGGAATGAATGAATACATATGGTAAATAAATGAAACCTGGGAGGAGTGGAATCAGAAGTTCCTACTTTACCACTTCTCACCCCTTCTGAGGAGGATGCTTCCGGGGCTCCAGCACTCCCATCTTGCGGTCTTGGATTGCACCCTGTATCTCTTGCCCTCATGCACCTGTTCCTCTAGAAGGAAGCTCTACTCAACTCCTGGAGGGGCAACAATGCTGACTACACAAAAATGCTGACTACACATCCTCTACCCTCCAAGTATGCTCTTAGCCTTATCTCTGTGTGTTTGTTATGTTTTTATGTCCTCCATCATTTTAAAACTTTATGTTGAGTTCAGTATAGTCTTCTGAAGCTGCCGGAGAGATGGCTCAGTGGTTGAGAAGGCATATTGTTCTTCCAGAGGACCCGAGTTCCGATCCCAGAACCCACACAGGGTAGCTTGCAACTGCTTGCAACTCCGGTGATTCTGTGCTCATACCCTGCCAGACCTACTTGCATAACTGAAATACAGTAAAATAGCTTTGTAAAGAAATAATACAGACTCATTTACTCGTCATCTGGTTTGTACCAGTGGTAATATCTTGCGTAATTTAGGTGTAATTTCACACCTGGTAATGATGATGATGACATTGACGAAATTGTCATTAGATATCACCAGCTTTTGGGGGGGGTGCGCATGTGTATTACTTCCTGTGTGTGTTCATGTGTGGGTGTGTGTTTATCTACATATATGTGTGCATGGATGTAGAGATCAGAGATCTGCCTTGGGTCTTGCTCCCTGAAGCTGCTCATCGTGTTTTGTGAGACAGGATCTCCCACTGGTCTGGGTTCCATGATTAGGCTAGTCCAGCTGGCCAGTGAGCCCGAAGGACCTGCCTCTGCTGTGCTGGAATCAAGTATGTGCCACTATACCTGGCTCACTCTTTTCTTCCCCTTTCCTTCTTTTCCTTTCCTTTATTTTCTTTTTTCCTATGTGAGTTTTGGGATCAGGTCCTCATACTTGCGGGATGCACACTCTATACAGACTAAGCTATTTTCTCAGCCCTGGATTTGTCAGCTATGTGGAACTGAGTGTCCACCACAGACCAGAGCCTTAAGCATCCCCCAGTGATGCTTTTTATATAGCTGTGCCAAATTCTATTCTTTTTTCTTCTCCATAGCCCAGCAACCGGTTATTCGCCCATCTCTAGAATGGTGTCATTTCAAGGTGTGATATGAATGTAATCACATAGGGTATAGCTGTAAGGGGTTGACTTCTTCCTTTTGTTTCACACAATATTATTCCCTAATGATACACATAAAGGAATGGGTATACTATGCTGTGTGCATTAATAGTTTCCCCCTTTTTATTGCTCAGTAGTTCTCCATTATGCAGATGTACTAAAGTTTGTTTAACCATTCATTCAACTTTTAAGAACCTTTTAAGGGCATTTGACTTATTTAGAGTTTGGGAGAACTGATAAATAAAGTACTGTGGACATTTATGTGCAGATTTTTTTTCACTTTTGATATATAACCAATAAGCCACAGAGAACGATGTCCAAAATCATCAGTCATTAGGAAAATGCTGTTTAAGAGCAAAATGAGGGATCAGGTCCCACTGCTGAGAATGTGACATAGAAGAGAATAATGAGAAACACTAATGGGGATGCAGAGAAATGGGGTGCTGGTGGGGACAAAAGACAGCAAGGCAGCCACCCTGCGACAGGGTGCCATAGCGGCTCACACAGCTGACCTGCTTCTCCTGTGACTCACCAATTTCATTACTGAGCATTTTAATTATACTTTAAAAGTTTAACCATGAGCTGGGGGGATGGTTCCATGGGTAAGGGTGCTTGTCATCCAGCTGGACAACCTATGTGTGATCCCCGTGACCCACAAGATGGATAGAAAGAAATGATTCCCAAGAGTTGTTAACATGAATGCATGCATGTGCATGCACGCATGCGCGCGCGCGCACACACACACACACACACACACACACACAAGTGAATTTATGCCTTAGTTGGCATGTGTGTCCCTTTATCAGAAACAGTACCATATGTTGGGTGCATTTCTAAACAACCTTCTGCCTCTCCCCCACACATTGCTGACTGATGCCAACCAGTCATGTACACCAGTTCAATTTTCATTTCTTTTTATAAATCATACCTAGTGAGGTCTCTGCTCATGTATTTTTAGTAATTTAGTGGATGATCTTCTCAAGATAAATTCAAGAGGTTTGATTTGGGGATTAAAATTTCCTCCATTTTAAAGGCTTTTGATAAAATATGATGACATGCCATTCAGCAGTGATATGTTGTTGTCCTGTATCCCAGACACCTGTGAGAATGGCAGGCTGCTGTTCCCTAGTGTTTCCAACTGCAGTCACAATTGTAAAATAAATACAATTTTATTTTCTGTGTGTGGGTATGTGCATGTGGTGTGGTGGAGTGTGTACTTTCATTGTAAAGTGTGGACATCTTTACTTTTACTACTATATGGATCCTGGGGATCAAACTCAGGTCACTGGGCTTGTTGGCAAGCACTTGCAAGCACCAGGCTATCTCATTTACTTTGGAACTTAGACAAGCAGGACTAAAAAAGTTTTCATGGGTTTCTTCTACTGTGAATGACTGTTATATAAACAAATATATTGTTACATTCTTATATGCATGTTATTTATGTATTTTGCTAACTGACTGCAGTGTTTTATGCTACCATTTTATTGATTTAAGTTTTTCTAATTTGAAGCATGTAGAGTAGCAGTTGACATTGCTCTGTATTCTAATCCTCTGTTTTGTCATGTGTGGGTTTTTTTGTTTTTGTTTTTTGCCTTACGTCCCTTCTTTCGAGGTTCTTAACTTTCTGAAGTTACCTAAACACTTACCCCAGTGTCTGTCATCCATTGCACGATCTTTCTCAGCAGGGACTCACTTGGGCATTCAGTACAAAATAGGCTTCACTTATTTTTTCAGGAGCTAAGTTGTGTCTCTGCCTCCTTCCCTAGCAGTGCTATCTCACATCCTCCCTGGGGAGGTCCTGCCTTCATTACTGCCATTGCTTCATCAGCTGTCAGATGACAGCTTATCTCATGTCCAAATTCATTCATTCATTCATTCTCTTTCCCTCTCCCTCCCCATCTCCTCTCCCTTTCTGACATTATTGTTCTTATTTTCCAGTGTTTGTCTTGTCTTGGCTCTCCTTTGCCTGGCTGCCTGGTGAGCCCATCTGTCTGCGCACCAAGTCTTTATCTTCAGCTCCATAGTGTTTTATTACACTTTCTCTTCCGTTTCTCTTCTGCTTGATTTGTGGCTGGTATTTTCGGAACTCTCATTATCTCTGTGTGGCTTTATATCCATCCTCCTACTTCCAGATCTCCCACCTTCTGCCCCATAGCCGACTTGTGGCTGTGAACTTCCCAGCGGCTCTTTCCTGCAGGAGAAGTGGCTTTGTCTCTGTGTGCACTATCACTTGCCTAGCAAGCCATCCATTTTGAACCTGTCTTCCCTCTCATCTCAGCCTGTTGATCTTCCTTTCTTGTTATTCCTTTGCTCCTCTGACTCAGAGGCCATGATGGTTCGGTACACTTCTAAAATAGTAAACAGCTTGTTGATTTTTTTCCCGTCTCAATTCTACAGTATCTCATTTGTAGCGATGACCCCATTCCTGTTACGGTTGGTCAGCATCTTCCCCTTTGCTCTGAGCAGGATGGGCTTTGCTGAGACTCACTGAGGTGAGCAGCTTGCCCTGGGACTCCATTTCTGCCCACTCAGAGAGTGCGTTAATTCTGTCACTGTTCTTTTGAACCAGCCGGGGAGATGGATGTGTTCAGGTACTGGGCCAATTTCTCATATCTGGATGGTTTTTCACTTGATGTATCTCTGTTCTTCTCAGGTCACATACTCCTCTGACCTACAGCATCTGCTTCTTCAGTTTCTCTAGCTCAATGCAAGGTGTGAAAAATACAGCTCCTGGCTGAGTCCACTTCCTGAGTGCTGTTCTCTGCATCTGCACACTGATGGTCCCTGGAGACTAGAGGTTCTCAGAATACATCACTCCCCTCCCACCATGAGGCATCTGTGCTTGATCTGGATGTTTTCTGGATGGGCATGTGAGAGTAAGAGTAGCAGGGGCGCTTTCTGGACTTGCCACGTGGCCAAGTTCCCCCTTAGTAGGAGCCCTAGGTCCCCAGGGCCGGATGTGGTAATGCATGGACATTTGTCCTCCTTTTCAGTATGTTTTTGTTGTTGTCATAGAATCATAGGCGTGTATGTGTCTTACCACCTGGCAGTTTCTCAACCCATCTCTGATGGGACAGTCATCTTGTCCCATCCTGTCACTGGGTAAGTTGTCAGTATCGGTTTAAAAGGGGATGGTTGTGAATATTTAACATTTTTCTGATATAGTGAGTACTTTGGGTCTTGTGATCCCTATTTTGGGGCCCAAATTTTCTTCATATATTGTACTGAGTCCTGCCTCTCTCTCTCTCTCTCTCTCTCTCTTTCTCTCTCCTTCCCCATTTACCTTTGAGCTTTTGGAAAAAACTGTTATTAACTATTGCACCAACAGCATCTAACACAGTATTAGAGTCATGGTGCTTAATTGACATTTCTTTTAAAAATTTGAATTGGTATGTTACTATAAAAAGGGAGAGGGAAGGGGGAAAGGGAGGAGAGAGATAGATACATAGATAGATACACAGATACAGAGATAGATAGATACAGAGA
>JADRCH010000097.1:6051810-6077676 GCA_019843965.1 Rhynchomys soricoides | reverse complement strand
AGATACAGAGATAGATAGATACAGAGATAGATAGATACAGAGATAGATAGATACAGAGATAGATAGATACACAGATACAGAGATAAACAGATACAGAGATAGATAGATACACAGATACAGAGATAGATACAGAGATAGATTAAATAGATAGATACATAGATAGATACATAAATAGATTAAATAAATAGATACAGAGATGGATAGATTAGATAGATAGATAGATAGATAGATAGATAGATAGATAGAGCCTCCTGGGCTCTGAGGGACTTGGCAGCAACAGAAGGAGGAAGTGGAGCCAGTGAGGGAGATGAAGGGCAGGAGAGCAGAGCAGGAAATTTGAGGCAGATAAAGCTGGTGGATGAAGTAGGCTGGCCCCACAATATGAGATGTGGCCATGAAGGGTAAAGAGTCAAGTGGATCTGATGCCAGATTCATCTCTGGTGACCCTTAGTTTTAGAAGCACAGCTGAGAAAATCCTCTTTTGAGTTAGCAGACTGAGGAGGGTGAAGAAGAGGGCACACAGGTAGGTGTAGATTCAAGAAGAAAGGAAGAGAGAGAGGTGGATGAGAATCAATCAGATGCTGGAAGAGAAGCAGCACTCTGGGGGAGGGGGTGCTGGAGGAGAAGCAGTGTCCTGGAAGCAGCATGCTGGGGGAGGGAGCAGGGGTGGCAGCAAGGGAGCCACGGGGGGGGGGGGGGGGGGGGAAGGCTTTTGTATGTTTATTTGTTTGTTGTTATTGTTTTGGTTGCTCTCTTGCTAGTGTTAAAAGGGAAGGTTTAGTCAGCTCTGTGTTCCGAGGTAGGGAAGGCGTTGCTGCAAGAACAACTGCAGCAACTGCTGACTGCTGACTGAAGGAAGGTCTATCTAAGATGGAGGATAGGTCTGGCCAGCACAGGATGAAGTCAGATACACTGAAAAAGGGGTGGTCTCCAGGCCCCAGGTCACCACTGATTGTGACCAGCCATGTTGCTGGGCAAAGAGAGTGCAGGGCCTTGTTGGGTTGGGAGAAAGCTGGCTTGGAATGAAGTTTCTAGAGATGTGGGGACAAGTCGCTCTCTGGGATCATGTGGCTTAGTTGAAGTGGAAGAGCCAGAGGCAGGTAAGGGAATGGCAAAACCTGGGCCCAGCTCTGAAGGAGGTAAGGGAAGGATGAAGGGAGGGCCCTGGCACTCCCAAACCCAGCCTAGGGTATAAGAAGTTTCTCCACATGGCATTGGGCAGCTCCTCCAAAGCACTTTTGCTTTAGGCAGCCTGCAGCCGGCTCAGACAGTGAGTGCCTTTTGAGAGGGTTAGGGGAAAGTGGCCTTGGGCTGGGAAGATGGCTCAGTAGATAAGAGCTTCCTGTACAAACTTTTTTTTTGTTTTTGTTTTTGTTTTTGTTTTTCAAGACAGGGTTTCTCTGTATAGCCCTGGCTGTCCTGGAACTTCACTCTGTAGACCAGGCTGGCCTCGAACTCAGAAATCCACCTGCCTCTGCCTCCCAAGTGCTGGGATTAAAGGTGTGTGCCACCACTGCCGGCCTTCCTGTACAAACTTAAAGCCTGGACTGGAATGCCAAGAGCCCACGTAAAAAACGCTAAGTGTGGTCAATGCATATATGACCTAAATGCTGGGGGAGAGAACATAGTGGGAACAGGAGGATGACTGCTGCTTGCTGGCCACCAGCCTTGCTCCAAGTTCAGTAAGAGACCCTGTCTCAAGGGAACAAGAAGGTGAGTGATAGAACAGGACACTTGACAATATTCTGTGGCTTTAGGGCATATGAATACCTGCTTACACAGAGAGAGAGAGAGAGACACACACACACATAGACACACACACAGAGACACAAACACACACAAAGACATCATACACACAGATACATACACACACACACTTACAGACACACACACACACACAGAGATACACCCATACAGACACACAGACACAGAGACACACAGACACACAGAGACACACAGACACACACACAGAGGCATGCACACATGCATGCATGCTTGCACATTAAATAAATAAAATACTTTTAAACCATTGCCTTGATTAAGCCCGGAGTGAAGCTCTCCCACAGCCTACAGACCATTCACACTTCCCTAGCCTTTCTGGACAGGGATGGCTTCATCCTTCTGACTCCAGATGTTAAGTATCCAGGCTGCTGATGCTCAATAAACTATAAAAATTGCCCTTGTCCAGGGTCCCTAGTCCCCAGATAGGTACTCTCCAGAAATTGAGATAGTGCTTTGAGCCTACACCTACATCTTACTGCAATTCGGGGGCCCACTTGAACTGGATAAGACAGCTTCATGTGAAAAGCTCTAGGTCTGAAGCTTCGGCTTATTATGTGCATCTCATGTTTGAGAACGAAGTGTCACTTAATTAACAAATTCATCGATGAATCTATACAGCACCTTTCGCCAGCCTCTGGGGTGTCAGATATTGACCCTTTCGAGGTGATGGGATCTTCCTGGCTGACGAGAAGTGTACCCCTGCTGATCAATGAGGGAACTCACATAAAGCCCTTTAAGGAAGAAAAGTTTTATTCAAGGGGCTACCAGTCCATTAAAATGAGAAGCAGAGGGATAGATTAAGTGACCTCTGGAACCCTTCCTGGGCAAGCACTGTCACTGGAAAGCAAGACCTACACATTGCTTTTCCCTTTTCCATATTCTTATTTGCCTTTTCTCACAAATAATTAACCATGCAACGTTAATGCTGCGTATTCTAGAACTCAATTTCTGTTACTACTCTCTAGAGTACTTGACCCGTGCCCTGGGGTTGGCATTGTTACAGGAAGCCTTTGATGAGAATAATGCTGGATACTGTGCAATTGTGTGAGCTGGCCCTCCTTGCATAGCTCGGTGTATGCACGCCAATTACCCGTATTCGGTATAATTTGTCTCTTTAAAATCACACCTTCTATTTCACCCGCAGAAGATAAATGGATCCTGACTCAGTCCCAATTCCATTGATTTTCTTTTTTTTTGGTGGTCCTGTGGTGAAGCTATTATCAACACTAATCCCCAACCCTGCTAGGAACCAGAAAGGCCTTGGAATATAGAGCGACTATTTCAGCAACTCACTCCTTCCTTCTCTCCCCTCTGGTTTTTATTGCTTCTCCCCTCATCAGCTCATTTTCACATATGAATCGATTATCATCCTGTGATGTCTTTCCACTTGACTCCCAGCAGACACCTTTTGGGCATATCCAGCCTGGAAGAGGACAGCAGAGGCTGCTCTGAGGTAGAGGGTTGACCTCCATCAGGGCAGGATGTGTATGTGCACATGGTTTTGTATGTGTGTGCTTTTCACGTGCAGTTACATGTACTGTGCATGTGAGTGTAGAGGCCAGAGGTCCACCTCTGGTGTTAATTCCGAGGAGCTGTCCACTTTGTATTTATTTATTTACTTACTTATTGAGACAGGGTCTCCCAGTAGGACCTGTGGCTCTCTACCTCCCCATCACCAGGATTAAGTACACGCCACCCTACAAAGATTTTTTTAAACCGGGGTGTTGGGGATTGAGCTAAGGACTTCAAACTCATGTGACAAGCGTTTCACCAACTTTGATATCTCCCCAGACTCTACATTCAGGATCTTGAGAGATCACATGCCAATGCAAAGTATTTACTAACTTTAAAAGGGCAAATCATTCAATTCATTTGAGTCTCTTCATCAGTACAAAAGCATCCATCACTGCTGAACCTACACTTGTGTGACCTCCTAGGGTCCCACACCCACTGGCTCTTGTGGAGCCTTCCACAGACGGTATGTGCATCAGACTGCACACATGCTGCAGCAGCCACTCCCTCTCCTCTTCATCCTGTTCCTTTCATGACTCTATGATTTATAAATGACCCTAGTCAAGACTCCAAAAGCAGCTTATTCTAAAGGGAGACACACTCTTCTAATGTGTGAACACAGCGACTTATTTATTGAGTCACTGACCAGTGGTTAGTGTGGTTGTTTCTAATCTTTTTACTTCTAAAAGAATTCTGCACACAAGAATTGACAGCAGAACTTCAGATATTGGTCTTAGTGCTTAAAGTGGCATTACTCATAGTAGCTGAAAGAACCCTGCCAAGCAAGTGCCCATCAAGAGACGAACACATAAACAAGATGTGGTATGCAAATTCAGTGAAATATTATCTAGTCATAGGAAGGAATGAACTATGGCTGTGTCCTGCATCAGAGGTAGCCCTTGAAAAGAAAATGCTAAGTAAAAGAAGCTAATCATGGTAGGGTAATATTGCAAGAAAACCTTTTTGACTTTTATGAAAAACAAGCAAATTCGGTGTGACAGAGGCATACATGCTACCAAGGGCAAAGAGGAGAGAGACTCGGGAGCTGTTGTTTGTAGAGCTGGATGTTCACATTGGCGATGATGAAAATATTTGCGTATAAACATAATGGTAATAACTGTCCCGTGGTGTGAATAGATTTCATGCTACTAAATTACACACTTACAAGTAGTTAAAAGGAGAAATATTATGTACATTTTACTATCACAAAATGACAATACAAGGCAGGAATATACTGCTGAAACATAAAGCAAAATGTATGGTGTAGTTCAATAAAACATCCTGCAGGCATGTAGAGATATCTGGCGTTTTTAGAAATGATGGTGTGGTATGGGAGAGGGTGCACACTTTATCTTTTGATATAGTCACTGAATTTCCCTCCAGAAACTTGTGCTATATAATGTAATCCATGAGCATTGAAGGGTGTTTGTATCAGTGTGTGTGTGTGTGTGTGTGTGTGTGTGTGTGTGTGTGTTCGTTTGGGATATGTGTATGCACATGTGGGTGTGCAGATCCTGGGAGCCATTGATGGTTTCCTCAGTAGCTTCTCCACCTCATCATTAGGGCTGTGGTTTCTCATTGACCCCGGACGTCTTACTAGACTGCCCATGAGCTTGAGGGATCTGCCTGCGTCTCTAGGGTTACAGATGGGCTGCAGTGTGCCCAGCTTTTATGTGGGAGCTGGGGACCCTAAACTTAGGTTCTCAGGTTTGCACAGCAGGTACTTTACCAAGTGAACTATCTTCCAAAACCCCAATCATTGATGTTTACCGTCTTGAAAACTCAAACAGGATGTGTTCATAGGCTCACTCCACAATTCTTTATGTTCTTATGCTGTGCACGTTTGTGCTGAGGCTCTATAGACCAGCGTTAATTTGGTCTTAAGTCAAGATAGGAACAAATAACGAATCAGACTACAGGCAAAAGGGAGGCTGGCTGACTGGGGTTGAAAGGATCTCTGACTCAGTCTCCCTGCTTCCTTCCCCCCACTACCTTCCACTCCCCACCCCCACCCCCAATCGTGGCCCTCAAAGAACAATGCTGCTTGACAGAGGCCTTCGGAGCTCCAGCTGCTGAGTACCACATCAGGGCCCTTACATATTTCAGCCTGAACTGGTGACAAGAGCCCACCTCTTCCTGTTTCCCGCAAAGGGTGTGCTTTATTAATTTACCCTCTTGGTGTATTCTAATCCCTCATTTGAAACATTCCGAAGCACCAGAAGAAATGTAGTCCTCTGCCAGCAGTTCTTAGGCCAGTGACTTGCAAAGATAATGCTTGAAATAAATGACAAGTGGGTCCCTGAACTGATGAGAGAACCTGAGACCTATGAATGCTAATCCCTGACATTCTTATTTCCCAGAAAAGGCTCTTTTGGAAGGTTAAGAGCTGGAAGACAGAGCAGTGCTCAGAAATGTCTTCTAGATAGGATTTGGCCTTCGCATTCATGAACTCAAAGCAGCTATGGGTACTGGACCAGGTGGGGGTTATCAATATTGCATCAAGGCTAGTGGAGGGACTTATGAGGCCACGCCCCCTCTTAAGTCTTTTGGTATCAACTGTGTGGTGGGGGTGGGGAGTCTCTTTCCTGAGTGATGCAGTAAGCTGTTCTTGCTCCTGAAATAACTTCTCACATATTGTTAGGTCTCAAACCCAGGACAAAGTGTTCTCCCAGCATCCCTCAGTCCCTGCCCGTTTCAGGGTATGGCTGGTATACCCCACCTCCTGCCCTAAACTTCTCCAGCCCTTCCTCCAGCTGCCCTTCCTATATAATCCACCCATTTTGGTTACCTAGCTCCCTTCATCTACCCTTCACTCTCCTGGTCTCTGGTCTCCTGCCCTCCCCCTCCCCCATCTGCTCCACCCTGTCCTCACACAGGCCAGCTCAAGATCCGTGTTCACTCTGGACTCTCCAGAAGTCAGTGCTCTGGCTATGGACTCCTTTTCCTTCACCATACCTGGGAGCACTCCTGTCTTTCCTTTTTTCCAATCACGTATACTCCTATAAACAACCCCAATTCAACTTAATGGCTAACAAACAAAGAAAGAAACAAAAGGTAGGAAAACAGGAGAGAGCTTGTGTGGGAGGTGTGGGGTGGAAGGGGTGTTAGCAGAAGTGGGAGGGGCATGAGGGGGTAAAAAATGATCAAAACCGTTAGATAATAATTATACTTTTTATTTAAAGAACCCAAATTCTTTAAAAGAGATTCCTTCTAAATTCAGAGGATGGCGGGCAGGTCCTTCTGGGTTGCAGTCTTTTCCCACCATGGGTTAATTAAAAAGGCTTAGGGTCACCTTCATGCCTCACTCTGCTGCCTGTAGTGGGCTGTAGAACCAGCACTGCCCTCCCACACTGGAAATTTATGCCCGTCCTGTGTAAAGAACATCTTCCGTTGGCCCCAGTCCAGAATTCCAGTCCCCAGAGATTGGTCTGGATATGAACTCTCCCCCTGGCACTTTGATCATTTCTTCCAGCTTTCTGTCATATCCCGATTTGATATACATCCCATTATGTATTTCACCTCCATTTTATGGATTAAAAGTTGATTGGGTCAGGACTAAGGGCAGTGCCAGGTGATGCCATCCCATTTCTCAAGACGACAGGATAGTTATTTAACAGAATTATTAGTAATGGAATGGCTGGGGGTTTGGCCAGCCTTCCTATCCATGACAAAATCATCAGGGATTGAGAGATTCTGTTGAGGGCGGGATGATGGGGGCTGTGGGGTGAGCTCGAGGGTGAGCTCGAAGGCGAAGCAAGGAAGGAGGGGTCAGAGTCTGAGTGCCACCTGAGGAGACACCAGGGGCAGAGTGGCAATAGGAACACACAGGACAAAATGTGATCTTGGGTGCAGAACGGAAAGAGGAGAGAAGCTAGATGCATTCAAACAGGTGATCAAATTTGAGAATATTAATATACGTGTCCTCTGTGTTAGAAACTGCCCACTGTCTCTGCACACCTACAGTATATGCTCATGTAGATGTCACCCATCTCTGTGAGGAAGCCTTGGTGATTGTCCTTAGATGAGAAAAGCAAGGGAAGAGAAGGGTGAAATAATTTTCTGTGAGTTGTACCAGATTAGGCCCAGGCAGGCTGCCTCCAGATCAGATGCATTTCCCCATACTACCCCAGTGTAGGGATCCAAGCTATGACCTTGAGGATGGTAGGCAAGCACTCTGCCACTGAGCTACATTCCCAGTCTGGAGTGTGTGCTCTTATCAACTACTCCACTTTGTGGCCTTAGAGAGCTCAGCTCAGCGTCCATCATACGAGGAAGCAGCTTCCAAAGACTCTATTGCTATATACAGCTGGAACATGCTTCAGAAGTGGAGTTGGAAAATGTCAGGGATCTGAGATACTGCAGCTGTATCTCCAGGACCTGTAGCCCTTGACCAGTTTCCTCTCAGCAGAGTCGGGAGGTAACTTCCACTATGAGAAGTTGTTGAAGAATTCACATGGAAAAAGATTTTATGCGGTTCTAAATGAGTGCATAACATTTTCTATAAATGTGGGAATGGCCAGGGAGCCAGCAGAGGGAGACCCGATCTAGGAAGGTACAAGCCAGTACCTGGCTAGTGCTCCTCAGATATTTTATCTGTGAAAGTACAAGTCTGGTTTAAAGGCAGCTTGAGTGAAGATATTTTGCTGGAGAAGTTCACTGTCCCTTGAGATGGGTGTGTCTGGGTTTCTGGATGTTAGGTGCATCCTGTGCCTGTGGGCCAATTCCTGGAGAGGTGTAATCATGTGGTATTGGCTTGTCTTTCTCATCTTACTCTGCTGCTGAGTCTCAGAGAGTGGATTACCTTCTGGAAGAGAAACAACATAGTCATACCCTTCCTCGGCTGAAGAGCTTTGTCTCAGTAGCAGATAGGAGAGGAGGAGCCTGTGGCCCTGGAGCTGCAATTAGTGTCACCTGGTCCAGAGTCTGATTCATCTCTTTCCAAATCAACAATGAGCCTCTAAAGAGTACAAGGCACAGAGCCTCCGAGGAGCCCAGAGCCTGGGCGTGCACACCTCTTAGCAGCCTTCCCCAGGGGTGAGTCTAGGAAAGAGCAGTTGGAGCCAATGGTGTGTCATGTGGCTCTGAGGGTCCTTTGGTGATATGTTGTGTAGTAAAGGTAATAAAATTTGAGGGCTTTTCTGCATGGGCAGTTTGAGGTAATGAGATCCTGAAAGGCAGGCCTTGGTTGGCTCTAGGAAATACTAGGGATGGCCACAGCTAGAGCCACATGCGGTGGGGTTGGCAACCTATGCTCTGGAGATGTGAGTGTTTGCAACTGCAGAGAAACTTCTGATTTCACTTTTAGTATGTGTTGTACGCACATGTGTGAGTGTGTATATGTGTGTGTATGCATGCATATGTACACCATATGTCTTATATGTACACCTGGGGCTGCCAGAGGACACCCCTGGGTGGTATCCTCAGGAACACCATCTGCCTTCTTTAAGACAAGGTTTCCGGCTGGTCTGAAGCTCACTTTTTGTTATGATGGCTTGCTGTTAAGTACAAGGGATCTGCCTGTCTCAGCCTCCCAAATGCTAGGATTGGAAATGCAAGCCACTGTGCTCAGTATTATTCCACGGCTTCTGAGGCTTGAACTCAGGTCACCAAACTTGCAGAAGGAGTACTTTGCAGACTGAGCCTTCCCCTAAGCCTGAGAGAATCTCCTTACAGAAAGCTGAGGAGTGTTGTTAGATTTGCCTCCCATCCTGATGGAAAAGTGTTTAGTAATGAGAATGATTAAATTGTTTCCAATTTATCCCTTAATTTGGTTTCTTATATCTTTATTTAAATAGTTTTGTTTTTCAGATTTATGGCTATAACCACTATTTAGAGCATCATTTAAATCTGTTATTAGATTATGCATTTAAGGATTTTTGTGAAAATAATATACGCTATTTATTTGTTTTCTAAAAATTAAGTACTAGACAAAAGTAAACACATGTATGTGCACACACACAAAAGGCAAAATTCATTTCAACTATCCGGAAGAAATCATTTCCATTTGGTCCATAGCTCTCTGATAGAATGATAGCTAATTACATCAATTCAAACAGTCTTGCAAAAATGGAATCAAACTATATACATTTTAACTTGAGAGCAGTATGTTGAGTTTGATTAGAATTTAATAGACAAGAATTAAAACAGTACTGCAAAAATATGCTGAATTTCTGAAATGTCTTCCTTGATTATGAGGCCCCCCTCACACACACAAAAATAAAAAAATAAAAAAATCCCACAAATTGTCTTCTTTAATGGACAGACATGCAAGATGCAACCTCACGCCTATTTTTGAAATTTTGCAGCTTCTTGAGTCCCACCCCCCAATCCCCCCTATCTTTTGTTACTGTTTGGGTTTAACAAGGTTAGGCACTATTATTGGCTTCTGTTCACTGCCTCAATGCTTTTGCTGCTATCTACTTGGTGACCACTGGTTGCCCTTCCTCTGTGCCTTATCTATAGCAGAGAATGGTTCTGCTCAGAGATTAAAGTGTGTGTGTGCTATTTTCTTGAAGCGAAGATTCTAGTACATTGGGTCTGAAGTGGAGCTCAGAGGTCTATGGTTCAAGAACAGCCCCTCTGCTCTTTAATGGAGAATTGCTATACTCAGTTAATCAAGTTCCATCTGTTACAGTCCCGGTTAGGTTTTTTTTTTTTTACCATAATTTATTCACTTTACATCCCAGTTACAGCCCTTCCCTCCCAGTCCCACCCTCACAAAGCACTTCTCCCATAAACCCCTCTCCTTCTCCTTAGAGAAGACCAAGCCTGCCTTGGGTACCAACTTACCTTGGTTACAGCAGGTCTAAGCACATCCTCTCCTTCTGAGGCCAGACAAGGCAGCCCAGCTAGGAGAAGGGAATCCAAAGGCAAGCCACAGAGTCAGAGACAACACCTATTCCAATTGCTAGGGACCCACATGAAGATCAAGTTGCACATTTGTTACAAATGTGTAGAGGACCTACGTTTAGCCCCTGTATAATCTTTGGTTGGTAGTTCAGTCTCTGTGAACCCCCTTGGTCCAGGTTAGTTGACTCTGTAGGTCTTCTTGTGGTGTCCTTGACCTCTCTAGCTCCCTCACTCCTGACTCCCACTCTTAGTGTTTGGCTGTGGATCTCTGCATCTGTTTCCATCAGCTGCTGGGTGAAGCCTCTCAGGAGAACTTTATGCTAGTCTCCTGTCTACATGCATAGCAGAGTATCGTTAGTAGTGTCAGGGATTGGCTCTTTCCTATGGGATGGATCTCAAGTTGGGCCAGCCATTGGTTGGCCATTCACTCAGTCTCTACTTCATCTTTATCCCTGCACATCTTGTAGGTGGGGCAAATTTTGGGTTGAAGTTTTGTGAGTAGGTTGGTGTCCCCCTTTCTCCACCAGAAGTCTTGCCTGGCTGCAGGAGGTGGCCACTTCAATCTCCATATCCCTAGCCGCTAGGAATCTCAGCTAGGGTCACCCCCATGGACTCCCAGAAATCACTCTCATTCCAGGTCTCAGGCTTTTCCCAGAGATGTTCTCCCAACCAATTACTGTTCTCTCTTCCAGCCCTTTCCTGGCCCCATACCACTCCCCAGGTCTCCCCACACCTGACCCACACCCCTGTTACCCCATCCCCATTCCCTTTCTCACCCAGTACCTTCCCTCCATCCACCTCTGAGATTTATGACTTTAATTAATTAATTAATTAATTAATATTTTATTTATTCACTTTACATCCCTGATCGCTGTCTCCCTTCCTGGTCACTCCCTCCCACAATCCTTCCCCCCATTTTCCATCCCTTTCTCCTCTGAGAGGTATCCCCCACCCTGGCACATCAAGTCTCTGTGGGGCTAGCCACATCCTCTCCCACTGAGGCCAGACAAGGCAGCCCAGCTAGAAGAACACATCCCATAGTCAGGCAATAGCTTTTGGGATGGCCCCTGCTCTAGTTGTTCAGGACCCACATGAAGACCAAGCTGCACATCTGCTATGTATGTGTGGGCCTAGGTCCAACTCCTGTATGCTCTTTTGTTGGTGGTTCAGTCTCTGAGATCCTCCAGGGTTCAGGGTAGTTGACTTCCTGTGGAGTTCCTATGCCCTTGAGGGCCCACAATCTGAAGGGGATTCTGATGTCCATTTCATTTCTCCTTCTGAGTGAGATTCAAGCAGCTTCCCTTGGGCCCTCGTTTCTTAGCTTCTTTGGGTCTGTGGATTGTACCATGGTTATCCTGTATTTTATGGCTAATATCCACTTATAAGTGAGTACATACTATGTGTGTCTTTGTGAGTCTGGGTTCCTTCACTCAGGATATTTTCTAGTTCTATCCATTTGCCTTCTAATTTCATGATGTCTTTGTTTTTAATAGTTGAGGAGTATTCCATTGTGTAAATAAGTGTGCCACATTTTCTTTATCCATTCTTTGGTTGAGGGACATCTAGGTTGTTTCCAGTTTCTACTACAGTAAAGCTGCCATGAACATAGTTGAGCAAGTGTCCTTGTGGTACAGTGAACCTGGTTATTTTTTCATCAGCTTGACGTAAGCTAAAGTCATCTGGAAGGAGGAATGTCTTTGTGTCTGTCAGATTGTAAGCAAGCTTATAGGGCCACATTCTTGATGAATGATTGGTGTGGAGAGCCCATGCCCACCTAGCTGAGTCCAGTTCCTCTCCTGAGCATGTGGTTCTGAGTAGCATAAGAAAGCAGGCTGAGCAAGCCATGGGGAGCAAGCCAGTAAGAAGCATTCCTCCATGGCCGCTGCCTTCAGGAGTCTTCCCCCCTCCAGTTTCCAGTCGGACACTCCTGGATGATAGACTATAAATTCTAAGCTGAAGTAAACCCTTAGTCCCCGAGCTGATTTTGGGTACAGTGTTTATCACAGCAATAGGAAGCAAACTAGGCCAGTCATTCTCAGTTCCTTCCTCTTCACCTTCCCACAGCCTGCTGCACTGAGTCTTTGGCATTTCACTTCTTGGATCTTCTTCTGTATTAGGGCACACAGTGAGGCAGAAACCTGCCTGGGTTCAGCATACACACACACACACACACACACACACACACACACACACACACACGTCACACTAGTGTCTTTGCTCAGAATCAGTGGACATGAACTGGAACTGGTGTCTCTGCAGAGTACCAAGCACACTCCATCAGATGTTACTGTGTGTGGTATGGAGAGCGTTGCTTTTATTCTTTTTAAATCATTTGCCTTTGTACATCTGGATGTACCAGGATTCGTCCTTTTCCCTGAATGTTTAGTAACTTTTCCAGGATGTGTCTAGAGATGCAGTTTAACTTTTTTATGGGGCATTTTCCAGCTCTGGCATCAAGAAATCCATCTTCCATTTGTCTCTGAAGGCTCTTGTGTGTTCTGGGTGGTTTCTTCTTCCACATACTGACATATGTGTCTTGTCATACACACGAGGCAGCCTTATGTTGAAGATTCTGTGAGTCTCTCCCACTGAGGGTATTTCTCTGCCTCCTTCACAGCTCTTCTTGAATCTTCCTTCAGTTATGAGGGAACTAGGGATAGAAACAGAACTGAGAATTCCCTCTGACTGTCCCACAGATTGTGCCCTTTCTGCTACCCTCTCATTAGGCTACATTCATCTCTATAGAAGCCCAGCCTTATCTATAGTTTGAGGACATTTATAAACCATTTCACTGCTCTCCCATATTTAGCTATATCTTCTGCTATGTGGTTTGTGATGGATAATTTCTGTTGTCATCTTAATGAGCTCTAGAGCTGCCAGGGTAGGGGAATGGGGAGGGATATGGACCTCTTGGCTCTCTGTGGGGGATTATCTTTATTATGTTAATTGATATGAGAAGGCTTATTTTGACAGTAGATGGGACTAAACCCTGGGATAGGAAATACTGGTATAAACAGGAACGTGAGCAGAGGCCAAGCATGCATGTGTTTATCCTTCTCTTTCTGATGGTGGAGTCAATGTGAACAAATAGCTGCTTCAAGCTCCTGTCATTCTTGGTTCCCTGCTGTGATGGATTATGCCCCTGAACTGTGAGCTAGAATAAATCCTTTCTCCCTTAAGTTGCATTTGTCAGTGTATTTTACCATAGCATCAGGAAAAGAAATGATGGCAGGTACTGTGGGCTGGAAGTGTTTCAAAGTGACCAAAAACCACCCTTCTCAAATAGACTTAGAAGCCATGATGTCAAGATAGACTTGGCACCTGATCACTTGAGAATGAAAGATTTTCTTCAGTAGATCCTTCCAAATAGTCCTAATCTTTGCCCCATTTATGTTTGGGCCATCTTTTTTTTTATTTGTGTGTGTGATCTTTGTTGGTAAGCTGAATACATGGAGCATGGTCATTGCTCACCTTGCTCCTTTCGAACAAGAATGACGGCTTTGGTCACATCATCCTTTAAGGAGTATCAAGAGCTTGTGAGAGGTGCAGAGGCTGGTCATAGTGCAGGGTCAGTGTGGCCTGTGCTGATAGTGCTTGCCTTAGGGTGATGGGTGATGTTCACATGTTTATTGGGACAGTGTGGAATCGGTGCGCCTACTAGAGGATAGGATGTGATCAGACTCTGACAGCCCAGCCACTGTGTCTCTATTGCATGTCCAAGAGTCCATATGTCACAGGACAGGGCTGAGAGAGCTGGAGATTTAGACAGACCCTCTGAGAAGAGTGTAAGGAGCAGGAAAAACAGTCAAGCCCTGGGATCATCCCAGGGCCAAGGTGTTAGGAAAAGAGGCCATCTTTGCCTCGCCATCACCCTCCGCCTCTATGGCCACTGCTCTCCCCAACACTCAGCCACATGGCTCAGATTCATTTAGCTTTGGAAGTGTTCCTATCTTATTTCCAAATATCCTCCTCTTCCTAGAAACTGCCCCCAGCTTCCCTGGTAACCAGGAGCTAAACTTTCGTTGGCAGCAGTATTTGTTCTTGGGTGTGGATTTAACACATTGTAAACACTAGAAGTTAACATTGACTCAACAGCATATCAGGCAGGAGAGTTTACTTCTGCCACCAACTGTGTGTGTGTGTGTGTGTGTGTGTGTGTGTGTGTGTGTGTGTGTATGGTGTATATATGTGTACCTTGAATGTGCACAAATGTCAGAGGAGAACTTTGGGTGTCTTGTTCTGTCACTTTCCTGCTCTGTCAGCCATACTCCTTTGAAACAAGGTCTCTCAGTGAACCCGGAGCTAAGCTGGCAGCCAGCAAGACCTAGATATTCTTCTGTATCTATTCTTCACAGTGCTATGATTATGGGCATTCATATGGCCATGCCTGGCTTTTTATACAACACTGGGGATTTGAACTTAGGTCCTTGTGCTTTCACAGCATGTTCTCCTACCCACCGAGCTTTCTCTCCAGCTTACAATTGTGCTACTTTTACTGGTCTGGTGAATGGTCTAGGAGTTGAGGGTGGACTATGTTTCAGGGACAAATGTTCAGTAGGTAGGGGAAAAGATACCTAGAACCAGGGTACCCTTTCTGCTTGAGGATAGAGGTCAGACAGGAGATGGAGGTAGTGTAAAGAAGTGAAGCCCTACCATCGGGGAGAATTGAGAAGATCTGGAGATCTTCCTCTCTGTCTTCTGCAAAGCTAGGACCTGACCTCTGATTTCAGTTCCATCACCTGGAGGTACCTGCTTAAACCTCAACTGTGTGGTCCGAGGGAAGGTGTGAGACACTGTGGCAGTGTGAGCACCATTAGAAGTAGCTGGGTCCAGTGATTATAAATTGGGGAGGGAGGGCTTCAAAGAAGCCACTGGGAATGGATAATGTGGTTCACATGACCTTGGGTTATGGCCTAGAGTCTACAGACCAGCCTACCTTGAACTTTGGAGACCTATGAGGCTTCCAGATAGGGAGTCTTTCTGTTCTGACTTTACTATAACCAAGGATGCTGACAGCTAGCAGACCTAGATATTCTCCCATATCCACAAGGTTAGTGTTGAATGTTCCTGAGGGAAAAACTGTTTCTGGTAAGAAAACCTCACACCCTGGATGGACGGAGAAATGTCCTGGCACACTTCACAATGACAGCCTGTGTAGGGCCTAGATTTCACATAGGTATAAATCAGCCATTCTTTTATAGGTTATTATAACTGTTTCTTCCAGGCTTTGCTTTCTGGTTTTATTTTCCTTTCTTTTTATTTAATAGGCCCCAGGAGAGTGGGAATTGCTGGTCACAGTCAATCAGCAAGTTTACATCTCTTTCTTCAGGGACCAAAGGACCTGGGCTGCTTCGAGTGTATGTGGGAGTGGGTATGGAGTGTGTTAGGAGTCCCCCCTCCAACCCTATTCCTTTTGTGCATGGTCATCCATGCCTGCCCCTTTGCATTTTGCTTACGGAGCCCAGTGGTTGGGTTGACAGCAACTCTGGCTTCCAGTGTCCATGCTAAACCTGATATGGTAGGGTATCTGTACCACTCTCCTTCACCTTGGTCCCTGGGAGCCCCGAGATCCCCTGGGGCTCACTACTGACCCAGTGGCTTTTGACATATACCACGAAAGGCAGGCAGTGGTCATGGGAAGGTGGTGCATAGTTCCAAAGTTGTGATCTTTCGGCCTGAATGAACTTGAAAATAGCCTGGAGCCTTCATATTTTATTAGCATATATTGATTTTTTTTCTAAGAGTCTGGCTTCATAATGACATTTTCATATACGTATATCATATCCTTTGGCAATACTCACCTCCCCCCTTTGTCCTTGCTTCCCTGCCCCTCTCCTCATAAAGAATGATGGCCAAGAGACTGCAGTGGACTAGAGGTGCTTTAGAGAATGGTCAAGGAAGAGCTTTCTGAAGAGCTAACACCTGACCTGGTCACTTTGAAATGCTTTTGGCTAAGAGTCCATTTTCAACAAAATGCAGATATGGGGAATAAAAGTGTGAACTCCGGATGTGGAAGTGGGTGGGTCGGGCTCAGACTCTCTCCTGGATGATGTCTTACGATTAAACAGGCATTTTAGAAAACCCAGCATTGGCTGAGGTTTACTCGTGGATCAGGGCATCAGTGGCTTAAAAGAAGTAATAGGACACATGATAACACCCACCACTCTTCTGACTGGTGTGTGCCAAGTGCAATTGGCAATGGATCCAGCTGAAAGGGGACCAAGGCTGAGGAAAGCCACCACCTCTCCTGTGGTACCCAGGGCCTGTAAGAAGCAAGATCAAGCCAGCAGCAGGTTGCCTTGCTCACGGCCCAAGCTAGTCCAGTCAGACAGGTGCACTGTCATGGCTACAGAGGCCCAGGCCCCATAGCCTCCCACTTCTTTGGAAGATTGTATTTCTCCTTTTTCAAGATCAAAATATGACTTTCACTGCCCCTCAGCAAAGCCTCTATTCCATTATAGATACCTGACAGACTCATTCCTTAGGATGCTGGCCAGGAGGATTCTCTTCCTCCAGAGATTCCCATACTGCCTTCCCAGTGGCCTTTGCTTCAGCCCTCACTCTCACCCATAAACAGCATCCTTTCTGTCTCTAAGCATCATCTGGAAATTAACAGAAGAGAAGGAGGCAGAATTGGCAGCCTCCTTCCTCAGGCAGAATGGGAAAGATTGTTTAAATTTAGGCCTCACCCTCCCAGAATGAAAACAAGTTATTTTTATGTGAGTCAGTATTTGTTATTGAATTAAATATAAGTACAGGGCACTTCTCCTAATTTATAACCCAGTGTGGGTGCCGAGGACCTGCGTCATCCTGCCCGCCTGCGCCGGCCAGGCAGCTTCCCGGCTTCCCACCCCTCTGTGCTCATCTGTCTTGGTTGTTTCTCCCAACTTTGTCAAATGTAACGTGAAAGAAAGAGAAATTAAAGGAAAACAAAGAGAGAGTTTTTTCCAAGTGGCAAAATTAGATTTATCCTAAAGTAATTAAATGTGTAAGAACAAACGATTACAAATAGTGTGTGTGTGTGTGTGTGTGTGTGTGCGCACGTGTATAGTGAAAGAGTGAATCATTATTTCCAAGGCAGCCAGAGCCTTCTGATGAATCTTAAATTCAGGTGCTTATGTGGCAGAGTAGGCAGGGGAACCATAGGGAGCTTTGTTTGGCTGAGCTTGTTGGCTCTGTGCTTTCAGCTTAGCACCTGTTTTGGAAACTCATCACTTGAGTGCTGGAGATAGGGGAACAGGGGAGGCCATTCCCTGACTCGACTGATAGAATTCCCTCATCTTCTGTCTACTCTCTCCTTCCTGCAGAACCCCACCCCCAACCCAACATGGTCTCGGTGGTGTCGGCAAGGCTTCAGCACCTGGATACTTACTAGTCTTTTTTATTTTTTGTCCTGTCCATTGGAAGCTGAATACATTAGGGTCAAGGACAGCATCTTCATTTTGACAGTTCCAGATGTTTGCCATAGGGCCTCATCTACTGTGTCAGTTCATCGATGTTTATTAGAAGAAATGGTAGAAGAGATTAAACATGAAGAGATGGAGGGAGGAGCCCAGTAGGCACAGTTATACATCCATATACATGTAGGTCCTTTACTGGGCTCTGTCACTGCCTCTTAATGCCAAGGATGCAGGTACATTTACTCATGGACCTAAAGCCTAGGCTTTGAGGTGGGTGTCTGGAGAGCCTCAGAGAAGATGGGAGAGCATGAGAAACAGTGAGATAGGAAACAGTGCTCAGCCTGAGCCATGGGTGAGCATGTGCAGTTCTTTGATGTACAGGTGACTGCCCACCTGTTAATCAGGTCCCCAGGGGCTTAGATTTCAAGAGAAGCTGGCTATTACCCCATCCTTCCCTAATCTGGTTCTCTTAGACCCACGGCAGCCCAGCTATTTCAAGGTATAGTTCTGCTGAGTTCTCAGGGAAGCATTTTGTACTGTCCTGGGGATATTGAGCAAGGGCAAACCTCTAGGTGTCTTTCCTGGACAGGATGCTCTGGGTGACCTCCTCCTCCTCCTCTTCCTCCTCCTTTTCCTCTTCCTTCTCTTCCTCCTCCTCTTCCTCCTCCTCCGGGACCTTGCTGATGCTGTGCCGTCATTCAGTTTTGGCCTTTCCCCATCTTTGCCTTCCTCTTTCAAGAATAAGTTCTCACCTTACCTTCTTCCTCTTTTGGGCGGACAACAGTGCCATCCTCCTTTGTTTATTTGTTGTTTATGTTTTGCAACAGGGTCTCCCTCTTTTTCATCAGCTGACCTGAAAGTTTCCATATAGGCTAGCCCTGGAAGTGTGATGATGCTTCTGCCTCTACCTCCCAAATGATGGGCTTACAAAGCATAACCTCACCCAGCTCCACTTCTTGAAGGACCCCTGATTTCTGTGATATCTTCCCAGCTTCACAAAGACCTCAGATTCCCTCAACATATTCAGCAGACTCTAATCTCCTGTTTACACCAATAGCCATGAGCACATGCTGAGGTCCTTCATACACCTTTTCCAATCCACAAAAATCATGGGTTATGCCCAGCATCTTATTGTCTTGGTGACAAACAGCATGGCTTTGTAGTTGTTGAATGGATACAGAGACTCCTCTGTAGACCAGTTTACTGACCTTCTTTGTGACACAACTGACCAAAACCTGTGTGTGAAGGTCTCACTTGTTCCTCATAGCTGGGTAGGAATGGGTCTTAGCAGATGATGGGAATACAGGGTCAGGAATTATAGGCCACAGGAAGAAGGAACGGGAATGGAGACCACAGCAGGAGGTCTGTATACAGGCCAGGTGTATTCACAGTGACCTCCCTGTCAGGAGCTTCACCATCACAGCTATTAAGTGGGCTCTGTGTGTCACTTCCGTCCAGCATAAGAGGGTCCCAGATGGGTGTGGCCTCTGGAGACATGAAGTCACACCTAGCTTTTTATCTGCATTGGATTCAAGGCAACTTATAGAAGAAAAAGATTATGGGCTTATAGTTCCAGAGCATGAGTCCATGACTATCATGGTGGGAAGTATGGCAGCAGGTAGACAATCTTTAGTCTTCCGGCATTCCTTGTTAATATAATCACCACATTGTACAAAAAGACCTTCATCCCATCTATGTTACTGGCCTTAGTCATCTTCCTGGGCATTAGAAGCTGCAGTGTTTAGGCAGCTGTGGACGACTGAGTGAGAATGGCATCCATAGGCTCATACATTAGAATATTTGGTCCCCAGGGTAGAGCTTTTTGGGAAGGATTAAGAGGAATGGTTTTGTTGGAGGAGGCCTTCACTTTGAGGTTTCAAAAGCCCATGCTGGGCCCAATCTGTCTCTGTCTCTGTCTGTCTGTCTCTCTCTCCCCCCACCCTTCTCTCTTTCTGCTATTGTCTCAACATGTAAACTTTCAGTGGCTACTCCAGCACCCGCCTGCCTGTTGGCATGCTCCCTACCAGGACATACAGTCATGGACTTACCCTCTGAAACTATAAACCCATAAACTCTTTACTCAGCCTTGATCATGTATGGTACCTTGGAACAACAATAGAAAAATCACAACAGAAGTCCTTGGTAGGGCTTCAACTAGTGAGAGGTTCCCCAGGAGTTGGGGACCTTTGAAAATGCCTCCCCATGAGGACATGGGCAAGGCAGATACTAGCCTTTCAAAGAACTGTGTTGTCATTGTTCACCTTTTCTGGCCAATATTCATCTTCTCTGTTGATGAATAATATTTTCAAGAAAATATTATTTTTCTAATATAGAAATAAAGCAAGCCTGTTGTAAGAAACATGGAAAACATGGGAAATATAAAGCATAGAAACTGCCCAGAAGTGCCACCCTCTGAATAATGTCTGCCAGCCCTTTGGTATATTTCATTTCAGCACTCTGTGTGCATGGGATCATATTGTCAGCAATTTTACATCCTTCATTCACTGAGCATTACATTGTGATCATTTTCCCTGTCATTAAATTTATTTGAAAACATCATTTTTAATGGATGCATAATATTCAATCTTGTGGCTGATCCATAATTTATTTAGTCATTTCTCCCTTTTTGAGCATTCCATTTCTTTCTAATTTGTGGGTGTTACAAATACTTTCAAATAATGGTGGTATGCGCATCCTCACAGGTGGACGGCTACTTCTGCTCTCACTTCTATAGAACTTTGAATCCTAGAAGCGAATTGGAAAGTATTTGAAAACAGCAATTGCCAAGTTGCTTTCCAGGGTGCACAGATGAAGACTTTGTCACTACGGGAGACGAGAGTGGCTCTGTTCCCACACTTTCATTGAGAATACTGTGTCTTAAGCCTCTGCTAACTCAATAGAATGAACCCTTGCTAGCTAGTTTTTGATCATTTATTGTCTGTTCATTGACTTTTGCCTAAATGTTCAGTGACATATCAGTATTTCTCCCAGTTGGTCATTTGCCATTAAATTTTTATAACAACTTTATTGAGAAATAATTCATATAACATATAATTCACCCATCAAAGTGTACAATTCCATGCCATTTAATATATGCACAGGACTGTATAACCATCATTACACTCTACTTTAAAGCAGTTTCGTCCTATCCAGAATGAACCCATACCCATTAATGGTCACTCCTCATTCCCATTGACCCCTCCCCACCCCACCCCCATTCCTAAGTAGCTCTAGTCTCTTTTCTGTCTTTGTGGATTTCCCTACTCTGGGCGATGCATATAAGTAGAATCAAGCAACTCAGGGTCTTTTTAACTGGTTCATTTTATTTCAAGCTATCTCATACCTCAGAACATCAATCTGCCTATTAATATTTTCTGTGGTGTGTGTGTGTGTGTGTGTGTGTGTGTGTGTGTGTGTGTGTTTGGGGGTATATGCACATGTATTTATGAGTATGGCCAAGTGTATGCCTTCCACGTTTCTCTCTGCTGCTGCTGCTGCTGCTACATACACCATGCCAATAGGCCCAGAATCTTCCTCCCATGTCTCCCCATAGGGGTGCTCAGACTTACAATGCATGCACTACTTCATCCAGCTTTTGAGTGGGTTCTGGAGATTCGAACTCAGAATGTCAGGCTTGCAAGACAAGCCCTCTGAGCCATATCACAGTGCCTCATGTGATTATTAATAGCAGAAGGTTTGACTTTTTAGGTCCTGGCTGTTTTGAGCACTCCTTTGGTAATCTACCCCTTCCCTGGGCTTTTAATGCTTAGTGTGTCCTTCAGTTAAATTTACAACTCTATTTTCTGCTGTGCTATAAAAGAAAAGCCTAATGCTTTGTTAAAACATTAGAATAATTAAGTCACAAAGCCCTGCATGGATATAGTCCTATTTCAAACGGCTTTAGCTTTTGCGCTGACTCCTCTGCCCACCTGGCATATGTAGTAAACACTAGTAGGGTGAGAAACTGATTCTATTTATTCCCCAGAGCCAATTGTCCTAGCACATTTGCTTCTACTGGCTTCTTTGTAATTTATTAAGTTCTTAAATGTGCCTGGGTTCCTTTGGAGACTTCTGTTCCAGTACTTTGTTATCAGTTATTTGCACAGGGCCAAGCTTTGAATGGTAACAGCTGTAAAGTAGGAAAGCAAAGCTTCTGCTGAGAGGAACCTCCCCTCCCTCTCTCTCTCTCTCTCTCTCTCTCTCCCTCCCTCCCTCCCTCCCTCCTTCCCTCCTTCCCCCCTTCTTCTGTTTCAGCCCTTGACCATTCTTTTCTCCTGATCTTAGGGATCTTTTGCCTTGGCTCCCTTTTTGCTTTTTTTAAAACACCTTTCCTCTAGTACCAAGTAACTGATAGTAATTTCGCTGTGTGATTTAAAATTGTATGTTCATTTGAGAGTTGATTTCATTCAGTCTTCCAGTAAACATGTGTCTCCTTTTTGCCAAACCTCATTTTCAGTGGTTTTTTTTCTTATGTTCTTAACTTTTTTTTTGCATTTCTGCGCCACTGTGAGGAGCGACGCGGGTGCCTTTGATTGCTCCTGATGCCTTTTATTGCTATTGTGAGTGGATTTTAAAAGCTAGTTATTTCTGGTGGTATAGGAAGTCCTCTTTCCCCCATAATGGTTCACTTTTTCTGAACTCTGTTTTCTAATTATAAGGGAGTTTCTGTGTCTCCAATCATACTGTCTGAAGCAATTATTCTTTACTTCCTTTCTAATGGTTCTTTCTCTCATTTCTGTTCCGTTTTCGATTGCTTTGGCCTGATCTTCCCAATGAGGGAAAGGCATCAGTGAGAGGGAGAAAAGCTCATTTTCTCTCTGATTTTAATGAAACTACCTTTCACTGGCTCTCCATTAATAATGGTATATGTTTAAAACAGAAAACTGGGGGAAACATACATTCCTTGAACAAATAGTGAAGAAAATCATATTATGTGTGTTTTCAGGTAAACACGTTACTTTCTTGTTGACCAAGTGACAAGAATGTAAGTATTTATATTTGTGGAACTATTAACTTCAAGTTTAGAGCTGCCTTCGGCTTGTTATAGTCGATCAGTTTATGCGTTGTGTTTGGCCCACCACATTTGTATTTAGATGCACACACATACACTCCTATGTAAACATTGCTCCTTCTTTAGTCATATTAACACATTTTGGTATAAGATTATGTATTAACTAGAAAATGAGCTAGAAAAATTAATATTCTTTAGTGTAGCCAACAGTTAATATAGCTTGGAGTTATCTGTTATTTAAATGTTTGAAAAATCCCATTTGTAAAGCCAGCCAGCCTTGGGCTGGTTCTCTGATATATGTTTTGGTAGGTCTTGTTTTGCCCTCTGAGATGACCACTTAAGGTTTTCATTTTTTTTCTGGGTCACACTTTGACATTTTTCATTTATCCAGAAAACTGTTGACGTGGTTGAGCTTTTCTGACTATTAATGCAGGCTATGCAGAGATGTCTTTAAACCAGAGAGAGAAATACTGTGTTTCTGGTTCCCCTTTCTCACTAGCTGCTCATTTCTTACTGGTTACAGTAATAATATAAACAATGTTGCATTTAATTGGGGGTCACCTCCCCCCTCCAGCGGCCTCTGCTTGTAGTCTTCATGCAGATCCATCTCTGCGTGGGGCGGAGTGTCCCTTCCAATACTGCCTGCTGTAGTGTCAGGGTCTGTGCATCTTTTGAAATGCCTTTGATGCTCCACATTTGACAGTGTGTTGGTTAAGTATGAATGTTTGGGCTCCATTCTTCTGCAAATCCAGCAGACACTGTCCAGACTCTTCTCTTTACACCTTTGTGCTGCATCCATGATGGGAAAGTAGTCCATTTCTGGTTGTTTATGTCTCCCCTCCCCAAGTCAAAACAAAACATGCAAATCAAAACAATAAAGGACAAAAATTACCCAATCAAAACAAAAATTTTGACCCAAGGTCTCTCTTTCTGGACCTCACTGATTTGACTAGAGCAGGAGCAGGCCAACAGCCCCTGGGATCCTCCTGTCTCTACCTCCCAAGCACTGACTACAGATGTGTGGACTCCATTGCTGATGTGCATACTGGATTATAGACATGCATATCCAATTACAGATGTGCACATACAATTTCTGATGTGCATACTTGATTACATACTTGATGTGCATTTCTGATTACAGATGTGCTTACCTGGCTTTGAACATAGGTACTAGGGATCTGAACCTAGGTCCTTAGGCTCCCATGTCAAGTACTTTACCTCCTGAGCCATTTTTCCAGCCCCTCATTTTCTTTTTTCCTCTTATCTAGATACTTACTGATTCTTAAGTCCTTAAAACAAAACAATATTACAGAGTTCAAACTCAGTGTATTACATTTTGTTTCTCTCTCTTCCCCTCCCCCTCACAGCCCCTTTCCTTCCTGGTGTGGGGGGGGGGGCTGGGGGAAGGCAGAGGCACCAGTATATGTGATTATGCAATTTGATGGAGAAAATATTCATATTGTCTAAAATAGAAAGTAGATCCTGTGCAGTAGACTGGGTTTTCCTATCCTCAGCACTCCTGGGGTTTGGTCTGAAGAAGTCTGTTCTAGATAATGGCCCTGTACATCCTAAGATGTCTAACAGTGTCTCAGACCTCTACCCATTAGATGACACCAAACTTTATGCCCTCAGATGAGATCCAGATCATCTCCAGACTTTCATTGTCAAGTGTTTCCAGGGTGGGGTGGAACTGGAGGAGTTTTGCCTAAATCATCCTTTTTTGAAACTCAACAATGGGAACAAGGTCTGAGGGAGTCTTTTATATATACAGCTGAGACAGCACAGAATCTTTCCCCTGCTTTACTTTATGTTTCGGGCCAAGGAAAAAAGAAAGAAAATGGAGGAGAAGGAGGAGGAGGAGGAGGAAGAGGAGGAGGAGGAGGAGGAGAAAAAGGAAGAGGAGGAAGAAGAGGAGGAGAAGGAAGGAGGAAGAGAAAGAGGAAGGGGAGGAGAAGGAAGAGGAGGGAGGAGGGAGGAGGAGGAGGAAGAGGAGGAGGAAGAGGAGGAGAAGGAAGGAGAAAGAGAAAGAGGAAGAGGAGGAGAAGGAAGAGGAGGGAGGAGGGAGGAGGAGGAGGAGGAAGAGGAGGAGGAGGCTCTATGAAAACTGCTCCCTGCATTTTTTGGGTTCCACTCCTGTTGCTTTGTAATTGACAAAAATCCCTCAAGGTTTCATCATGTGTCAAGTTATAGTCTTTGTAGCAGCTTTTGAGTCTTTATTTCCAGTTTTTACTGATGTGTTAGTGGGAATCTGGGAGACACAGCGCCAGGCATTACTGTATAGCCACCATTTGCTCTCTGTTTCCTTTGTTGTGAATTTTCTCACCCTGCTCCCTTTGATATTCATTCTTTAAATGACAATTCCTGTTTCTTTGGGAAACTGTTTTTTAATGTATGTGTTGGTGTTTTGGTCATTCTCCCAGGCACAGGTCATAACTCAGAATGACCAATGATGTGGTTTATTGTGGGCTGCCCTGTGAAAGGGCCTCTCTGCAGCCTTAAGTTCACACGATCAGCACTTCAGGTTGCCAAGGTATGCTGAGCCCTTAGGCTCTGCTCTGCACCTAGTCCACTCCAGAACCTAACTGGACATCCTCTTATGCACAAAATGTGAAACAGATTCCATTGTGTAGTGTGGTGGGAAGACCCTGTGATGGTCCCTTTGTAATGATCCCTTTGTTCAAATTCATCTGAGAGACTTGGGGAAAATATCAGAATGCTTCCTTTCCATGGCTGTGTATTTTTATAAGAAGGGCCCTAAGGTGGCTGTGGTTGTAACAACCTTTACTTCTATTTTAACCGCAAACAAGGATTTTCTATAACTCTCTGAAACTGCCGTCTTTGATACCTTCTCCACTCTATTCTGTAGAAAAGGACACAGACAGCTGTCACCTCTGTACAGGGCAGACATTGGTGCCCAGCCAGAGTGAAGCAGGTGCCTGGGGTTCCCTTTAACCCCTCTTCACCCCTTGCCAAGGGGCTGTCTAACACTCTTTCTTGTTGCAGAGGGCCTGCTTTTAGGAATAAGAGCTTTTTCTTTATTAAGTTGCTTTTTATTTTTGTCCTAGTAATGGATTAAAAGAGTTCAGTGAGATATTTTTTTTAAATGAAAAAACAACGATAACAACAAAACAGCTTCTTGTTGCCTTTCCCAGCCTATCCTATTCCTCCACCCTTAATCTGGTCCTCCTGTCTGCAAGCTTCTAAATTGTGTGAATATAATGGGCATCATTTTAGATGCCGGTGGCTTCTGCCTCCCTTGGTGGTGTCTGAATAGGACGTGACCCCCCTTGATGGTGGCTGAGCATCAGTTTA
>JADRCH010000097.1:6032592-6050533 GCA_019843965.1 Rhynchomys soricoides | reverse complement strand
TATTATTATTATTATTATTATTATTATTATTATTATTATTATTATTATTAGACAGGATCTTATATAGCCCAGTCTTTGGACTGTGTAGCCAGCTGAGAATTACTATGAATTTCTAATTCTCTTTCCTGAATCTCAGAGAATGCAGGCAAGCAGCGTGACTTGCAGTCTTGTTGGGATTTATAGGTTATTGCCCATCTTCAGCTCTGCCGGACAACCATGGTGCAGCTGTGCTTTGTGCTGGCTGTTATCTATTTGCCTGTGTCTGTTTTCGTACAACTCTGTTCTTTTTTCATGAGTGTAACATCTCCCTACCTTTCAGGGCAATACTTATCTCAATTTTAGGTATATCCTATTGTTATCTGCTCTGATATTTCCATTTACATCTCTCTCCCACTTGTAGAATTGTCTATGTCTGAAGGCAGGCTTAAACAAGCCTGTATGAACATCCAGACTGCCTGTTGCAACATGAGGCACTGCAAGGTGATCAAAGGTCTGTGTGAGGGATTGGTGCCTATGGATAGATGGATGCCACAGCCACTGCTGGGTAGCGGGGAAACAAGATGACCCATGGCCCATTCACTGGGCCAGTTAGAGAACCTAGAGATCTTCCCTCAGATACTTCCCACTTCTCTGATTTCTCCAGTCACCTGACATTTTGTATGTGGTGCTGCAAAGATGAAGCATCTCAAGCTCCTCTGAAGCACAGGGCACTGTGGCCGTTCTTCAAAGTTGCTGTCTACTCTACTCTTCTTTGTGCTGAGTCTCCTACTTCTTTTTGCCTGGGAAGACTTTGAATCCTTTCATCTCTACACTGTTATTTTAGTGAGGGTCCAGCAACAGGGAGTGTGTTTGAATCAGAGATTTGGATGTAGCTGACACTAATGGCAAATTTTTATCTTCTGCAAGATGGAGGCTGACCCAGTGAGGCAAGGGAGGGAACCCTTCCCCAACCACACAAAAAGGATGAGAGTTGACAAGCTTCTTCTAATGTGATAGTCAGGGATTATTTACTCTGAGTTTGACTTAAAGGCAGAGGGACAGACTAGGAACTCAAAGCCAAGGTCACCTTGCAGACAGGGTAGCGTATGCCCTGAGAAAGGTCACCTTTTCTTGGGAGCTCATGTCTTCCATTCTTAGAACCATTGGAGAGCCCACAGTCTGTCAGTAAAACCATGTAAGAGTCATAGTAGGCAACTGTTCAAGTTTGCTCATTCACTAGTTGACCATCTTCTTGACTCTAAGGAGAAGGTTTTCAGCCTCCTGGGACCTATGTCTGAGAAAAACAATGAACCCAAGCTTTTGGGGGAGAGGGGCTCTAGGAAAGGAATCATCATTTCCTGAGAACCTACTGTGCACCAAGCACACACAGCATTAGGCATGCTGAACAAGTCCATCCTTCACCTCCAATTTTAATATCCTCCTAGGAAGATGGAGGCGGTGAGCCATCCTTGAGGATATCTAGAGAAATATACTTTTAAAAAAGAGAGAAACTGCGGTTTATGAATACATTGTTTGCAAATGGGTTGAGAGGAGGAATCAGGAAATGAAGACCAATAAATCAACGATTTCCTGTGGCATCGAGACGACTCCATCCAAGTCCAGTGCTTGTCTGCTCCAGCTCCCCACGCACTCAATAATGCGTCACAGATTCAGGGAATGTTGTTGCCGGAAGGGGCCCTAGAGGTTCTAGTCCAGCTCCCCACCTCTGCCCCTCCCTGCACATCCTGCTGCAGAGGCGCTACTGTGCCCGAAAACACTCCCTCACAGCTTAGTGTCAAACCTTTCGTCAATATTTAAACATTTATTATTCAGAACTTATTTCCTCTTTCTCTCTCTCTCCTTCTCCCTCTCCCTCCTCCCCCTCAACCCAGCATAAGGAAAACAGGGTTAGCAACCATATCCTGTATTCCTGAATTTCTGCCGGAAAGAAATGAGCCACTTCAAAGCTGAGATGATTTATTGGATAAATATATATTTAGGTATTTGGAGACTTTAAATCTATATGATTTACTAGAGAAATAGGGGGCATCTTTCAGAATCCACTATACAAAGAAATATTGACACAATTTTAACTGTATATTTATATCTCTGATAAGTTGGCCTGCCTCCTTCAGACCTTCATGCTCTACTGGACATAAAATATGCACCTCCCGTCTGGGGAGGGCAAGGGGCAGCAGGCTTAAAAGTCTAGCGAGGTCTATCAAGAGGCTCTCAGAGTGGATGCGCCACCGATGTGCCTCTGAGGCTGGATCAGGCTGCTGTGTGAGGCTGCAGCCTCTGGATAGTGTGTCTCTATAAACAGTTTCTGAATACTGTGAGAGACATGTGCTGTCAGTTAGGGGTGGATGTGGGGAAGTTGGAGGGGGAAGACCAGAGGCTGAAACCCCCACTTGAAAACATGCAGCAATCTGGGCTGATGGATCCTGGGGGAATTGATAGTCAAGTCATCTTGCTCTTTACTGACTAGACAAGATCTCAAGTTGCAGTAACCACAAGGACCCTGGACAGAGAATCTGCCAAAGCACCTGTAGTGATTCCTCCTGTCAGCAGGTGCTTTCTGAGGTCCCAAGATGGGGGGTGTAAATATGGCAGCAGGTGGAGAGGGGGCACCCCCATGTAGCTGACTTTCTAGTATGACATCATGTCACCTGGGAGCTTTGGGGACCCTCTCTTTCGGGTTAGGCCCTTATCTGTAGGGCTTAAGTAGGGCATTATGACCAGAAGGAAGGAGGATAGCTGATAGAGAGTTTGCTGAGCACAGCTGAAGGATGCAGTTTCTCTGTGACAGCCTAGCTTGAGAGACACAGTGCTCAGCGGCAACCAGGCTGGAGTGAGTCCCCTCTGGGCTTACCCTCTGTTCCTGCTGCTAGCCAACCCAGGTATATTCCTAGAGCCAATTCTGGACTTGCACTCTCTGCTTCTGTATTCTGAGCTCATTCTTCTTACCCCATTATGGTTTGGAGTCATGCGGCTTTTTACTGGCTTGGGGGAGGGTCTGCAACCCACCTGGAGCAGGAACAGGTTGTTCCAAACAATCCTCCTGCCTTTTGCATGTTTCTCTCCTCAGGGAGGCTGTGTGGCAACCCGCCATAATCCCTGCTCCGGGCTCTGGGGTGTCCTTTGTCCACACGGCTTTGTCTGCTGTCCCTTTCTCCTGAGAGGAACTGGCTTTTCACCTGCAGAGCTGGAAGTTCACTGCCTAGTGCCATAGAAAGGGAAGCCAGGCTTGTAGAGGAAAATAAGAAAATGCTCCTTATTCTAAGTCAGTATTTACAATAATTACATGAGATGGTAAATGGAATTGGGAAAAGTGAATTACCTTTAATCAGGGGGTCCTTTATTCTTAAAGTACACCCTAGGGAGTGCGTCCTTGGCTAATTAGAGAAGCAAGCTGTAATCCAGTGTGCTGTGTGCTTCAGCCTGGAACCCCACTAGGATCCCGTTCACCAGTGCAGCCCATCTCATGACCACTCCCAAGGGATTTGGACCCTACAGCTGGGAAAGCAGCAGCAGGAACCCTGCTTCCACTGGCCTGTATTTTCTGCCACAGTAGATGTCCTTCCATAATGGATAATCATCAGCCACCCCCAAAAGCCTCAGAGCATGTGCAGGGACCAGGCAACCAGCCCATGGAGGGCTTTGTGTATAAGAGACCAGCATTCTGCTTGGCCACCAACTAGAGAGCGCTGGCAGCAGAAGCAGTTGGTTCATGTGACCTGCCAAAGTATCTAGTCTGGCTAGATTGAAAACTCTGAGGGAAAGAGTGTATTTAGGCATACAAGTCTTTGGTGCCTAAAAATACATTTATATACATCTCTGTATCTCCAACGCAATCCCCCTGCTTCATCCCTCCTTCTGTTCCTCCCTTCCACTTTTCCATTTATTCACTGATTTCATAGATGTCTACCAAGTACTTCCTAATAGCTGCATGAATTTAGGGTAACTATTGAAGACAGAGCTAAGAAGCTACTCCTGACACCCCAGGAGAACATCTTTGGGTGAAGAAGGCCCTGGAGGTCATTGGCATTGGCAGCATGGTGAAGCTGATGGAGCACTCTCTTAGAAGGACCAGAGCCTCCTGTTCATACTGTAGCTAAAGGTTAGTGGATGGTGTCAGGGAGAGCAGGCCAGTGCTGCCCAGCTGCAAAGAAGAGCTGGAGAAAGATACAGAGAATCTGTGTAACTTTGTAGGCTGAGGACATTTGTCTATCATTCAACATTGATACTCTGTAATCAGTTGGACTCGCCCTAGTGATACTTGATCAAGGAAGAAGAGAAACTAGTACATACTTGTCCAAATGGGTCGAGATGGAGGGTGCAGTTACTGCTGGTCATTTTTGCTGTTTAGCACCATGTTCAGCAGTTTGTGGGTATTCTGCAGTTTGCAGGTTACTATGCCCTGAAATGGCACTGGATGGGTATCCTCAGGATTGCATAACTCATGTGCTACTGTCCCCACATAGGCTAGGTCATCACACATGTAGGGTCTCCTCACTCAGCTCATACAGCAGTTAATATCTTGGCCCCTCTTTTCCTCAGAATTGCTGCTTGAACTTGGGATAGGTCCACCTACCTCTCTGATCAGTAGAACTCTATTCTGACTTAGGAAATTATAGAATTGTAGGCCATGCTGGCATCATGCAGCCAGATTGAGATACCCAACTGTGAAGCCACAGGTGGGATTTGGAAAATGCAGGCTTGCAAAGGTGACCAGTGAGGCTTAAATGTACAGTCATGGTATGGCCATTTGGGTAGCTTTCTGTTTCCCAGACTGACCCATCCAGACAGATGAATCCAGGCCAACTGGCTAGGAACAGAGCTAAGGGAGTGGTAAATAGACCACAGACAAGAGTATAGAGTATAGATTGTCACTCTGTAATCCGAATTTCTCAAGACCGGAGAAGCAGGGAGGGGATGTGGGCATCTTGTCATGGGATGCAGCCACCCTCAGGCCAGGCTCAGCAATAAATAAAAGTAAAATTGCACGTGCTGAGGGGCTAGAGCAAGAGCAGAGGCCTGGAAGCAAAACACAGATTTTTCAGCACAGCAAATTGCTCTGAGACTCAATCTCCTTACTCTGGATGCACAGAGAAGAACACATCTATCCCATGTTTCAAATCTCCACCAGGCAGGAAGATGTTGGGATCAGACGCTGGGGAGGATTTGAAAGAATACTCCATGGTCTTGGCCTCAAAACTTGGGAACAGTTTCAACCAGCAGGGAACTGTCCCTTGGGGACAGATGTTTTGTTAAAAAAAAAACAAAAACAAAAAAAAAAAACCAACACACACACACACACACACAAACAACAACAGGAACAACAACAATAAAACCCAAAAACCAACACTTCCTCCCTTCAGGTGTGTAAGAGAGAAAGTAAAAACTGCTTTTGCATAAATTTGGCTTTTAAAGGTCATTGGTGTTACTTTCCAACATAAAAAGATTTAGAAATCATGTAGATCCAAGCTATTTACTAACAGGGAAATGGAGGTCTAGACAGTGTATGTGATCACATGATCAGTCCTTGTACACTCCTGCACCATGTAGATCTTCTGTTTAGTGGGTGCTCCCCAAACTTGGTGAAAAGGGGTGGTTGAACAAGGCTGAGTGCTGTGTTGTGTCTGTGGCACACTTGGGCTTACTGTCTCATTATGAACAAGCCATGAGGCACACAGGTAAAAGAGGGATTTCATACTTTTTGGTGTGTGTGTGTGTATATGTGTGTGTGTATGTGAATATATGTGCTCCTATGTGTACAGATGCATTTGTGAAGGTCAGAGGTCAACATCTGGTGTCTTCCCCAGTCATTCTTCACGTTGTTATTTAAGACAAAGCTTCTCACTGAACTTTGAGCTCACTTATTCAACCAGCTGACCTGTAAACCATAGGGATCCTCCTGTCTCCACACGCCAGGTGCTTGGATGGCAGACATGTTTAGTAGTCCTCAGATTTTATGTAGGTCCTGGGGATCCAAACTCAGGTCCTCATACTTGTATGCTTTACTGATGGAGTCAGCTCCCTATCTCTGAGTCTCAGGAATTCTGAAATTAAGGTGAGAACAATCGTTCAGTGTTCTCCTAGTCAGTCTTCACCCTCTTTAGGTTGTAGTCTTTGTTCTGGCTTGTTCACAGACTTCTTATATGCCCTCTCCTACAGTCCTGCTCCTCTTATGATCCTCCATGAAACAAGGTGGGAGTTAGTCATTTGCAACCTTAGCGACTAGTCTCCACTTGGGTGACATAGCCTGGCCAAGTCATGGCGTTAGGTAATCCTGAGGCAGGAGCTACAAGCTCTCAGAGAATAATGTCACTGCCCTAACAGGTCACTGCTCTGCCCAGCCCCAATGACAATGCAAAGGAGGGCTCCTTCTAAACCGTAAGGCACTCTATCTATATTTGAAAGGCATTCTTCTTAGTAGCGTGACGAGGAGAAATCCGCCTGAATCCTCATGATAACAATTTTACATCTATAATTCTTTCCTCTTCCTACAGCATTGGAATTTGATGGGGATTAGCAGTGGCCAGCTGCAGAATGCCAGAGCCCCTTAGGAAAGGCTCAGCCAGGACTTTACTTAATGAATACCTTTGTAGGGGATTTTCTTTTGTGGAAAAAAAAAAGAAAGAAAGAAAGGGCCCCACTGCCTGAGGCCCCTTCTTAGGGCTTCTGGGAAAATAAGCTGGGAAGTGGGGGGGGGGGGTTTAGAGGGGAGAGGGGAGAGGGTCACGCTCAGCGTTTAGAGGGGAGAGGGTCACGCTCAGCGTTTAGAGGGGAGAGGGTCACACTCAGTGTTTAGAGGGGAGAGGGTCACACTCAGCGTTTTGAAGTGCTGGGTGTGTTTTGTATGGCCAGTGGAGAAATGAAGTTATCTCCTCAGATGCAAATGTCCCTTCTGACTTTTTAATAAAGAACCTCATGATGTTACCCTCCCCCACTATCCTTGAGCAGTCTCTAGGAAGAGGATGAGAAGGGTCCAGACTGTCAGGTTCTGCAGGCAAGAAGCCAAACACCTGAAACATCAGATTTGAGATGACAAGGAGAGGTTTTGAGATCAAATCCAGGATGTCTAGTTACATTGACATTTTGGAGTATGTCTGTCCCTGCCTCGGTCCACTTCATGCTGCCCTAGCAGAATAGCAGAGACTGGGTCAGCTATAATGACTAGAAAATTATTGGCTCAGAGATCTAGAAGCTGGGCCATCTTGGACAGAGGGAGTAGCTGCATCTTGCCAAAGCCTTCTTGCTACGTTTAGTGACAGGAACAGGGGAGAGGGAGAGCCAATGGTTCCTTTTTAAAGATCGTAACTCCCACATTAACACCATAAATTGATCCAAAGAATAGAGTCCCTCAAGGCTGAACCATCTCCCTTCAAGCTCCTCTGGACACTTGCATTAAGGATTAAATTCCCAGCTCAGGATTTGGGGGTATAGTCAAACCATGTAAGTGCCAAGTGGATTTCACACAAGGAATAAATTTTTGTGTGTCTCCTATGCAATGTTTGGAACACACATAAAGAGGAAGCTCTTGATGGTTTGTCTGAAATTTCCATTAGGCTAGATGTCCTGTGTGTTTACTAGGTAAGTCCCACATCTCTGCTGATGGCTGCTTCTCCCCCTCCTCCTCCCCCTCCTCCTCCCCCCCCCCCCCCCCCCCCCCCTCCTCCTCCTCCTCCTCCTCTTTCTCCTCCTTCTTCTTCTTTCTGCGCTGGTTCAGGGTCCTGTTCACCTAGCTGCATTTACTGTGGTTGCCTTCCCTGGGGTGATTGTTTACTCATGAGCAAGTCACTTGCACCTAAGTGGGCAAGGTGTTCTCTTGTTTTAGTTTTTATTTTCTGGTTCACCCAAATAGCTAGTGCATCCCCCAAATGATGGAGAGAAGCCTCGTGGTCCATGCCCCAAGGTTTCTTCTTGAATCATTCGGACAGCTTCCCACAGCAAGCAAATGCTAGACTTCTACATTACATTAGTGAAAGCCCACTGCCCACTTGCAGGATTACATCCTCTTGCTTCTGTCCTCTATTTATACCAAAAGGAGTATGGGATATGTGCGGCCCTGATTAGAGTGTGGTCATGTTCTCTCTTGTCTTTTGCAAATTAGTACGTAAGTGTAAGCTGAGTCTAGAGTAGGACTCTCCACAGTGCCAGGGGCCTCTCTTAGAGGTAAGAAGCCCCCTGCAGGGTGCATGGTGCCCCTGAGGCTGAGGCTTGTCTGAAGACCCACCATCTTTAGCTCTCCTTCCTCCCTAGACTCTCATGAACCATCTCCCAATTTGCCCCTCCTATAGGAGTCCTCCATAATCCCCCTTCCTGGGGAGGTACCTCTCTGTGTGTCTGCTCTGTGGATGGCCAGAGGATTCCTTGTTTTGACTGCCCCTTCCTTCTTCCACAGAAGGTCCTGTTCCAGCTCCATTCTGCACACACATTCTTCCCATGGCTTCTTTTGATGGAAGTCTTTTGTATTCATAAGACTTTATCTTCCTTTGACTGGGTCATGCCTTCATGCTAGCAAGAATATCATGCCTTAGACTGCTCAACAAGCCCTTTCTTGAGCTAGTGCTTGGGAATGAAGAAGCAGGAAGAGGCAGGTGTACCAATTCCCTGACGCTGTATGTAAGCAGACAGTGTGGTAGAGGTTACAGGTCAGGCTATGGTGTGGCTTCTCAGTGATTGCTACACCACCCCTGCTCATGGGGTCTGCTGAGCTTCACTTAACCATGGTTTAACTCTCAAGGCTGGGCTCATGAGAGCATATAGCATAGTAACTGATTGACAGGTGGAGTTTGTATAATGCATGTCCAAGTAGTGAATTCATCAGGAAACTGATTCTAATTAAAATGGAATTTGGCTCACTCTCAAATGACTAGAGGAAGGGAGGAGGGGGTAGGAGGGAGGGGATGGGAATGGGAAGGAGGGAGGGATGAAGGGAGAGGGAGGGAGAGAGAGAGAGAGAGAGAGAGAGAGAGAGAGAGAGAGAGAGAGATCCACCTGTTTATAGTAGTTCCCCAGGATGTCAAGGGGCGGGAATTTCTGTTTATGTCACAAGCAGAATGGTTTGTGGGAAGTCTGTTGTCACCATTGCCAATGTAACAAATAAAAGGAAGATGGAACATCTCCTGAAAAGTGTGCAAGTATGACCAAGCTGTGCTTTCCTGGAGATGAGCAGCTCTACCTGCATCCACCAAGTAACCAGTCCCTATGGATAAAGACAGTAAGTATCAAGTCTTGGCACACAGAGCTATTCTCATCATGAACTATGGGGTGAGCAGGACTTAGTGTGCAGCATAGCAGAGGTCAGGAGCATAGTTTCCGGGCTATGGAGATAGTCAGTAGGTAATGTGCTTGAATCAGGATCTGAATTTAATCCATAGAACCTCCTTCAAAGTCCTTCATAATGGTATGCATGTAATCCCTGAGCTGGGGAGGTAGAGACATGCAAATCTCTAGGGCTTGCTGACCAGCCAGTCCTACTCAGAAGTCCTCTCTCAAAGAGTGAGACTCTTACAAAAGAGAAACATGGATGACGGTGTGCTGGTTAGTTTTATTCTACTTAACACATGCTGGAATCATCAGAGAAGAGGGATCCTTAAATGAAAAAATGCCTGTAGACAAGCTGTAGTGCATTTTATTAATTGATGAATGATGTGGTAGGGCCCTGGCCACTATGGACAGTGCTATCCCCTGCATGTGGTCCAGGGATGTGTAAAAAAGGAACCTAGCAAGCAAAAAAATCAAACTAGTAATAGCACCCTTCCATGGCTTCTGCTTCACTTCCTACCTCCAGGTTCCTGCCTTGAGTTCCTTCCCAGCTTTCCATTCAGAATGGACTACCAACAGTAAGCTGAAATAAACAATTTCTTCTCTGTTTTGGTTATGATGTTTTATCACAGCAGTTAAAAAACCGAACTAAAAAAATGTATTTACTTTTCTATGGCTTTGAAGAGACACCATGACCAAAACAACTTAAAAGAAAAAGCATGTGATTGGGAGCATGCTTAGAGTTTCAGAGGATGAGTCCATGGCCATATGGTGGGGAGCATGGCAGCAGGTGGGCAGGCATAACCTAGGCGCTTGTAAAAGAAAGCATTTCATTTGGGGCTCATGATTCCAGAAGGGAGAAGAGAGACCATGGTGATCATCATGTCGGGGAGCGTGGCAGCAATCAGGGAGATGCAGACATAGCACTGGAGTAGTAGCTGAGAGCTTTCATCAGAGAGAGAGAGAGAGAGAGAGAACAAAGATAGATAAAGACAGAGACAGAGAGAAAGAGAGAACTATTGGCTTTTAAAATCTCAAAGCCTCTTTCCACAAGGCCACACCTCCTGATCCTCCCTAAACAGTTCTACCAACTGCAGAATGAGGATTCAAATATATGAGCCTATGAGGGGGGAGGGGCACATTCTCCTTGAAATTGCCACAGCTGATAAATGCCACCATAGGTCTTCCTCTGGCCTCAACATATACACACACATTTGCGCATGGCATACACACACACATGCATCTGCACACACATACACATATAAATGCAGGGAAACACATGGCTTTCTGGTTGGGTAGAACCAAGGTTTCAATCTGAGATTTGCTTCTGTATCCCTCTTGATTAGTATGGGCCACTTTCCTCACTGCCTCCGCCTCTAAGTCTTTGGAAATTCAGGTAATTGTGCTTGTTTCCTAGGGTTGTTGAAAAGATCAAACAAGATAATGTGGGCTAAGGTCTTTGCACAATGCCTAGCTCTTCGTGAGTGTTTGATAAATGGTACTGATTATTACTAGAAAACATATTAATTAGGTCTGTAATGTCTGAACACATTTGGCTGTTTTTAAAGTGATGCCATTTAAGCTAAATTAAGCTCCCTGTTTAATTCGACTATATTCTTAGCTCATGCATTACAATACAGAAATGGGTTTTCCCTAAATGTATTTTTTCTCCCCCGCTCTGACCTTTGTGCTTTTAATATTTTGAGGCATTAAACAAGCTAAGTGGTTGTTCAGGAGCTGCCTGAGGAATGCAGAGGAATGTAATGCTCCTATAGCATAGTGGTTATGAACGACAGCTCTACAGAAGCACTGGAGAGCCTTTCAGGAGGTCCTAAGGACACTTGGAGATGCCCTTTGCTGATCCCTCTGTGCTCATATTTGTGTGGATGATGCAGGAAGCACCGAGAGAAAGCTTGCTGCTAACTGACTAAGATTTAGACTCCGGTGGCATCAAAGTGTCCTGGGGGTCATCATGTCCTCTGCCTCCTGCTACTCAACTAAAATGAAATAAAATAAGATAAAATAAAATGCACAATCACTTAAGAATTTCTTTAACAAACTGCTCAAAGTTGGTGATTTTATGAAATCCCTATTCTGAAGACTTTTAATTTTCTGTATGATAAAATGCTGAATGCTGCTAAGGGCCTCTGCTGAATACTGGCCTGTCTGGGCTGCCTCAAGTTGAACACTTGAGGTCCAAAGCGAATAAGTCTTTCTGTGTGTGCGTGCATGCGTGCGCGCGCATGTGTGTGTGTGTGTGTGTGTGTGTGTGTGTGTGTGTATGTGTGTTTGTTTTTGGGTGTCTGTGTCTCTGTGTGTGTATGTCTCTGCGTATTTATCTGTGTGTGTCTATGTATGTGTCTCAGAGTTTTTGTATTTATGAACTGACTTATATATAATGTGACCAAATCAAACAGGAGTAAAAATTCCATCAAAGTTCAAAATGGATGGATGGTGTTAGACATATATCAATGCAAAGGTTTACTTGGTTAGGCTTAAAACCCCTATTGAGCTTAACTCACCAAGTTTTGTGTCAACATCGAAAAATATCCAGGGTGAACTGAGGACCTTCCCAGCACGTTTGCTGCCTGCACATTGGTGAGGTAACATTTCTTCATATAATTCATACATGATCATTTTGAGTGCAGAGACAGTGGAGATCCAGCTGCCTTCTCTTGGTACAGGCATAACATACTACACACTTGCTTTTAAAGACAAAATTATGCTAATTAAAGCTGTGTGTGTGTGTGTGTGTGTGTGTGTGTGTGTGCTCTCCTATGTGATGAATCAACTATTGGGGTCCTCAAAATTTTCAAGAGTCAAAAGTAGCCATGAAACTAAAAGCGTTTGAGATCTATTGGTCTACTCCTCTATGAACAGGCCACCATTCTGTATGTAAACCGTACATCTTTTGATACTTCATTGTCATTATCTATCACAATACTGTAGGTGCTTCATTTCTAGCTAACCATATGTGCTCCTTAAAGGTGATTTCTCCCTTTAGTTTGTGTCCTCACAAACAAGGATGTGACTGGGCAAATGGGGCTTGCTTGACTCATAGTTAGTGAGTTGGATGTTAGATTGTCCTTCTGTCTATAAAAATTGAGGTCTTCTGGCTTACAGGGTAAGATAGTAGGTTTTGATACCTACTATCTGTTGCTCCTGGTCTTCTTCCTGCTGTCTATCTGGTAAAGTCTTGCTTTCTGATCTAAGGCACTCATAATCTAGATGAGCCATGCTGATTTCCTGACACCAGGCTAGATCTTCTGAGTCTGAAACTTTGGTGTATACCCAACAATCTGTGTCTCAACAAGGCTTCCAGACGACCTGAGTGCCCAAAGTTTGAAGACCTCAAACTATCTTTTATTCTCCTCTAACATGGAGACTATCACTCCAAGTCTTCGGACTATTGATAGGTCAGGTAAGACTGCTCTCCAATGCTTGGCACTGAGGCTTAAACATTTAGGAAGCAGTGTGTTCCTCATTTTAAATGGAAGAAGATTTGGTTATGTCCCATCTACTTGTCTTACCAAACTCTCTCTTGCCTATGGCCATAACCCTTACCCATATTCTATGACTTTAAGCTCAGGATACTGACTGTGACTGAATCTGAGGGAGTAGAAAGTCACACAGAGCTGTAGAAGGGCAGTGGATAACCAGGTCCCCAAGGTTTCTCATTTCCTCTCCTCTCTTGTGTGGAAGTCTGTTGACCTTTATTTCTGAAGCCTCACTGAACCCATCTTAGGGTGGAGTAGTACACAACAGCCCAGTGAACTCAAATAAAATAAAATAAAACAAAATAAAACAAAATAAAATATAGGCCTTGATGGGGTTGGAGCAGGAAAAAGTGAAGTGACAGTTCTGAGAAGGGTCAAGAGAGGAGGAATACCAGGCAAATTAGAGCAAGTGACCTTTGCAGATGGCAGCCGGGGAGACAGAAGGTGAGATCCTGTCATTCTACATTGAGCCACTGACAAAGAGACTGAATCAGCGTCTTGGCAGACAGGTGCTTGAGCTTCCTGGTGTCACACTCACGGGCCTGGCTTATCAGCGGACCCATTCCGGTGACCCTATTAAAGGTCCACTAGCATTGGCAAATCTTCTTGCTAATTGGAAAAGCATCAAACTGCACAGCCAGCAAGAGCCATTGAGGATTCAGGGCCTTTGGAGGACTGGCTGACCCATTAACTGCTTCTTCCAGCACTGAACACCCAGAGCTTGGGGGCAGGGTGCTAGTCTCCAGTGCGGTCATTCATTCATTCACTCTCCTTTTTATCTTCCCTTAACAAACATTTATTTCTGAAAATGTTTTGATGATCAAAACTGGAAGGTATGGGAGTTGGGAGGTAGCTTAACCATGAAACTGCCTGTCACACAAACATAAGAACCCGAGTTTGATTCCCAGTGTCTAAGTCAAAAATTTGGGCACATCAGCACATGCTCAGTCTGAAGAGGTGGAAGAGAGAGGATCTCTGGGGCTTACTTCCCAGGCAATCTAGATGAGTCGGTGGGCTCTAGGTTCAGAGAGAGACCCTGTCTCAAGAAAGAAGGTGAAGAGTGATTGAGGAAGACTGTTCATCTCTGGTACATGCTCACCGCACGCGTGCGCACACGCACACATACCTGAACACATGTGTGCACATATAAGTGCCCCCACACAAACACACACGACGAGAGGGTGCTTGAATAGTGATGGGAGGGTACAATATTTTTCACACTCTACAGAGCAAGGGCATCCCTTCCCCAAAACAAGGCATTCAGCTCTGAACTTTAACGGTGGCAGAGTTGATAATTCTCAGAGCAAGTACAGTGGAGAATCAGGCGGCAGAATGACTACCTTGTCACCACATCTGTCCTCTGCTCCAATATGTAGGGATCCAGTCCTGCATGGCATAGAGTGTCACACTGTCTGTCAGGGATCCAAGAAGCTTCTGTTTCTTCCAGCTTTCTTGCCATCTGAGTGTATGTCTTAGGAACAGCTCACATGCCCAGTTACCACTTGGATGATGTTGACTTGCTTCCTCTGTAAACATTATCACCAAGCACACGATTCTAGCAGCTATAGACTCATGGAGGTCAGCACTTCAGCCCTTTGCTTCCATGGGGATGCTGAAGCCAACTCTCTGCTATGTCTCTAAAGAAGGAACTTCTGGTCTCCATGGTCCCTGGGACCTTTAGGGTCCAAATGGAGTAAAACCCTGTTTATAACTCTATCTGTGCTTCTTGCCTACCAGAGGACAGCTCCCAGGCTCAAAAAATAAATCAGATTTTATTTTTTGCTATTATGAAAAGCATTGGCTTGTCTAAACCTTTGACTCATGTTACGGCTTTAGTCACTTAGTCTGTTTCAATGATCTATTATGAATCACAGGCATTAGTGGGAATGAGAGTAGTGCCATGATTCTTCACCATAGTTTGCTAAGCTCAGCTCAGCACTTCTTATTGACTATCCCTTGTACAATTGCACTCAGATGATTGCTTGAGCTGGAGTAATCATCAGAATGTCTTCCCTCACAGATCTTGAAGTTTTTCTGGCTGTTAGCAAAGAAGTCAACTGGGGCTATGTTCTAGGACATGTCCTCATGCCCTGGGCTTCTGTGCCGTGGTGGCTGAATCTCAGGAGACAGTAGATGGTTTCTGAAGGCCTTGGCCCAGCAAATAGTATAAGATAGAGCCTATCATATAAAATTGCTTCAACAGTCTCAGTGTCTAAATGCTAGGAAAGACCTAGACTCCATTTCTTTATCAGAGGAACATCAGGTATTTGGGGAGTGGTGCTTTGGAACCCCTATACCCTAAAATATGTTCATAAAGGTGTGGGTATCTGTTATGTCCATCAGATTGTCCTGAGCACTGACTTTGACTTAAGCTCCACTTGAGCATTGAGGTGACTAAGCCAGGCTTCCTGTCCATGAGGAAATCATGGTCCATGAACTAAGTTCTGAGTCCTTGAATTCTGTGTTCTGGGAGCTCTTTCTGCTTGATAATTTGACAGAGGGCAAAAGCTGTCTTGCTCATGATAAGGCTCTCTTGTGAGCTCCTGTGTAACCCCAGGATAAGGACCCCAAGGAGTCTTACCCTAAGAGTGAAGCCTGCCTCCCTCCTTCATTTCCCCTTCATGGTCAGTACCTTTGGAATGAAAGTTCATAGGCAGTGGGTTGCCATTGTTTTGATATGAATAATTATCAGGTAACAAATTAGAGAAGAAAATACAGAGATACAAGAAAGCCATCATGGATGCATGGTGGTGAGCTTCCCACACATGCTTTTTCTTTGTTTACTGATTTGAGATCCTAACCTAGAGTTAAGAGTGACTCACCTGTGAGAGTACTGAGAGTATCAAGACTGTCACAGACAGCCATGTTAATCTGTAAGGAAAGTTACTTAACTCTAGCTCCAGGAATCGAGGACATAGTGAACAAGGGAAGCTAAAAATCAACTTGTATTTATTAAAATCATACTGCATCTTTAATGTTTTCATCTCTGTGTATAGATATACAGTGTGTGTGTGTGTGTGTGTGTGTGTGTGTGTGTGTGTGTGTATTTCACATATGTGGTCAAAGGACAACCTCAGCTGTTGTTTTTCAAGGTCTATCATGTTTGAGACAGGGTCTCTTGCTATTGGCTATTATACACCAAACAAGGTAGCCTGTGACTTCTGAAGTTCCTCTATGTCTGACTCATCTTGAGGTAGGGCACTAAATTCACAGACATAAACCACTGCATCTGGCCTTATGTGGATTCTCAGAATCTGAACTTAGGTTCTCATACCTGTCTGGTCAACACTTCTCCAAATGAGCCATCCCCTCAGGCAACATTTTTCCAAGTTGGAAAAGAATAATTCAGATGTCTATTCTTTAGTCCTAGCTAAGAATCCATCTGTCCTTGATTTTCTGGGGCTCTGCAATCTTCATTTTGCAAATGGGTGAAAGGAAGGGAAGTAAGAAACCCACCAAGCTCTGTGGGCAGAAACGTTTCAGTTCAGCTTATGCTTACTCTGAGTTGTGGTCCTAGCCACCTTCTAAAATCTAGTCATTCCTTTTTTTATAAATCCAAAGCAACACAAAGGACCCAAAGATGCTATTTCCCAATGATAAATCCTCCCATCCATCCACCTATGATTCTCTTAATGACTTAGTGCCTGGGAGGTTTCTGACCTGAATTTAGGAATGGCTCCAGTGAGCTGTCTGCCTTCCAAATCATTTCCAATCCTAGCTTCAAGATTGATTAGCACCTCTTCTCTTATTTCTCCCCACCTAAAGGCATCTTTGAGAGCAGCATGCTGGAAAGATGACAAGAGGAAGGACCTACGGAATTCATAAATGGCTTTGACTGTGTGGGTTTTGATGAGGCAATATGGAAAATGATTGCATTAAGCATTGCTATTTATTTACTTGACTTCATGCAGGACAATCAATCTCCCCACGTTCTGGGCTTCCTGTCAGGAAGTTAAACGGCAGAGAAGGCAGTCTGGATGCATCACCTCATTGCTCTAAAAGATGCTGTCACTTCTCAAATCACTTCTGAATGTTTATAATAAGGCCATCTTTCACTCCCATCCATGGAGAGGGAGGAAAATTCTCTCTTGTGGAGGTTAGAACACCAGGAAAGGGGAGGTCCGGCCAAGAAGAGATAAACTGATTTCTTTCTTATCCATGTGAGCATGCGGTTTCTATATGTTATATATGAATGGTTTCAGATGGGCTAACCTCAGGGTCAAGCACATGCCATTTGCCAAGACAGTGGTAATCTGTCTTAGGAAGGCAAGGGTTGGTTCTATTTGTGCATCTAGAAGGAAAAGTCCAGATCATTGTAGAGAGAGCTGAACGGTAATCAGGCCCAGTCACAGAGGAACTCACAATGCTCTTGTGTGAAAAGCTCAGAATGTGAAGCAGGCCAACTGGGCAACTGTACTGGGACAGGTTTGCTTCCCTGCTGTGTGTGGGAAGAGTATTTCCAGGAATGCTGCAGAGCCGGCCATCATGATGGATGTCTTTTTCAATATGGTCTCTGACCTGGGAATTGCTTTGGAAACCCCTGGGGCAGAGTAAATAGGCAAGAAAGAGAAAGAGAAACCGAGAACAACATTTGCTTGCTTCTGATTTAATGGAAGAAGAGTGGAAAGACAATGGTGTTCAGTCACAGGGCTTGAATTTGAGCATAGGCTTTGCCAGCTCAAGGCCAAAGCAAGGGATTGCCGAAGATCATCTTTCTTTCTCATAAAGAAACCTTATAAAAATATAATAGTGGGAGGTGGCTAACTTCTGAGTCAGTGCGGCAAGATGCAGTATCCAGATATTCTGGTCAAACACTATTCTGGATGTTTTCATGAAAGTATATTTTATGTGAGAATAACGTGTAAATCAGTAGACTTAGATAGAAGCAAGCAACTTCCCAGAATGTGGGTGGGACCTAATCAGTTGTAAGTATCAATTTTATAAAAGCAAGAAACTAGGCTAGAAAGATGATTCAGTGGTAAAGTGATCACTTTGTAAGCATGAGGACTCAAATTCCATACCTACACACACACATACACATGCACATGAACATGTATGTGCATACACATGCACACACACATACATTCATAAACACACACAAACACACACATCCACCCATGCATGTGTATATATACACACATGCACACACAAACACACACATGCATGCACGCCTGCTGGCATGTGGACACACA
>JADRCH010000097.1:5999187-6022987 GCA_019843965.1 Rhynchomys soricoides | reverse complement strand
TTTCTTTCTTTCTTTCTTTCTTTCTTTCTTTCTTTCTTTCTTTCTTTCTTTCTTTCTTTCTTTTTTTTCTGAGACAGGGTTTCTCTGCGTAGCCCTGGCTGTCCTGGAACTCACTCTGTAGACCAGGCTGGCCTCGAACTCAGAAATCCACCTGCCTCTGCCTCCCAAGCGCTGGGATCAAAGGCATGCGCCACCACTGCCCAACATCCTGTTTCTAATTAAACTGCAAACTCTCGGGCCCCATCTCCAGAGCAATAACCAATCTGAACCTAGCTCTACCTCTTGCTTCTCCCCTTGTCTCTGCTAAGGTCCACTGCTCACAGCCATCAGATGCTGGCCTTGGAAAACCAATGAGATCAACTATGCTGACCTTTAAAGCAGTCTTCTCCCATACTCTGTCTTCTGACTGATTCTGCCCATGCTCTACCCCTTAACCTACTGTCACCCCAGTCTCCCTGCTGTTCTGGAACATCCCATAATTATGCCTACCTCAGGACCTTTGCACTTGCCACAACTTCCATTAGACAAGTCTCTGTGTGTGTGTGTGTGTGTGTGTGTGTGTATGTGTGTGTACATGTACGTACATGTGTGGGTACTCCATGCATAGAAGCCAGAGGAGGGCATATGCCTACCACACCAACAGAGGATCCACTCTGTTACTTTCTGTCTCATTCTTTTGAGACAAAGTTCTTCATCAAATCTGCAGCAAGGCTGGGAGTCAGCAAGCCTCAGCCATCCTGCCCTTCTCCCCCACAGTGCTCAGTTTGTAGGCTCAGGAGACCAGGCCTGGTTTTCTATGTAGGCTCTAGGGATTTGAACAGTAAGCAAGCTCGCTCACCCTCTCAGCTAATACCTCCATCCTAGGTAGATCCTTGGTGTGACTGCTTCCCTGACTTTACAGTCTAAAGGACCATCCCCTTCCCCCCACCCCCTTCATCTACCTTACTTCTGTTAGCCCTGTTTTCTTTGAAACAATGTCTTTATTTCATTTATTATTATTTTACTTTGTGTGTGTGTCTATGCATGTGCATAGAGAAGGGGTTTATGTACACCTACCTGTCATGTATGTGTCTGGAGGTCAGAGGTCAGCTGATGGGAGGGGCATCTCTCCGTTCATCATATGGGTTACAAGGATCCAACTTAGGTTATTGGGCTTGGTGACAAGTGACAAGAGCCATCTCCGACTCAGTTCTATTTTATTTTCAATGGAGAAAAATCACATTATGAGAATTTCTTGCTTGATTATTCAGTCATTGGTCATCTTCTTTCTTCTCATCCCTCACAGCAATGGAAACTCCACGAGAGGGCTGGTCCTTCCTCTCCCACCATCTGACTTTATAGTGCATCCTCTGTACTTCTCTAGTCAGAGAACGTTTGAATTCCGTCATAATGGAAAATTTAAAAGATGCACAAAAGCAGAGAAGCCACTTCCCTCCCGTCATTCAGCCAGAGCAATTATTAACCCAAGGCCAATCCATTTTCATCTTTCCTTGTGTGGAAGTATATCCAATATATCATTTTATCAGTAAATATCTCAGAGTGTATCGCTAAACGATAAGGGCTCTTTAGAGAAAATCACCACCAGGCCATTATCATATCTAAGAAAACTTACAACCATCCCTGACTGCCATCAGATGTGCAGGAGGCCTTCAGACATCGCTAATACCCATTTTTTCATTTTCATCTGCTTGCATCTGGTCCCTAAAAAGGTCCTTAAATTGAAATTGTCTTGTACCTTTTGAGTATCTTTTAAGTGGTATTCTCACTGTGACTCCATTAGATTTTCTTGACATCCGTCCCTTGAAGAAACCAGGCTGTCTGTCCCAGGAAGCACCTTCTGGCCTGGGTGGCCAGCTGCAATGTTGTCTAGTGTGTTTATTGAACCTCCTATATCCTGTAAAGAGGAAGTCTTGGGATGGATGGGATCAGGCTGTTTCTTTGGAAGCGATCCTTGGAGCCTTGTTTTCTTTCATGGAGCCACAATGCATCTGTCTGTCCGTCTGAAATGTGCAAGACCTGATTCTCATGGCCCAGCCTCCAGGATTCCATTAGTGTTTGCAAAGTGTGAATGTTCCCTGCTGCCTGCCGTTCCTTCCTTATGCAGTAACTGGAACATCTTCATTTAAAAACATATTCATGTATTCATCATGTTTGTCTTTTGTATGCGTGTGCACATATTTGTGTGTGCATATGCCTGTGCATGTGTGGAGGTCAGAGGTCAACATGGGATATCTTCTTAATCACCTTTTATTTATTCTTTTATTTTTTGAGACAAAGTCTCACTGAACCTAGAGCTCCTCAGTTTGTTTATACTAACTGGTCAGCAAGGTCCATGGATCCTCCTGTCTCTACTTTCCCAAATCAGGGGCTGCAGAAGCATGCACACGTGCCAGGGAGCCCAGCTTGGATCTTATGCTTGCATGGCAGGCACTTCATCCATTGAGACATCTCCCCAGCCCTTAACTGGAATATTTTTTTTTAAAGAAGAATGAAAAAGTGAACACATGCAACTTCAGAACTTTCCACAGATTGCTAGTCTTTTCTTTCTCCAGATTTTTATATGCAAAACCCTTGAATGATTTTGTTTTAGGGTTAATTCGATTCCTTAAATATTTCCTTAGTGCTCTGGGGTTTTATTGAGCAAATACAACCCAGTCCCTGCTGTTAGGAATGCTCTTACCCATCTGCTACTGAGCACAACAGCTTCAATTAGATCTTGACTTATTTCATTACTGAAAGCAACTGACGTGGCTCTCTCCCAGGGAGACACTGGTCACCAGTTCAGAGTCAGTCCTGCTGACCTGGGTACCCCAGAATCCTCTACCATGTTCTTGCTTCTGTTTATTTCTGATGATGATGATGATGATGATGATGATGTGTGTGTGTGTGTGTGTGTGTTTGTTGGCATGTGTGTTGGTGGGGCAGGCACATGTCATTTGTGTGAAGGCCAGAGGTAGACAGTGAATGTCTTCCTTGATAAGGCTCTACTTTCTGAGACTTCCTCTTACTCAAACAAGAGCTCACTGGTTTGATTTGACCAGATGGGCTGGCCAAGGAGCCCCAGGAATATTCGTGTCTTTGCCTCTTCCCCAGTCTCGGTTTACAGATGTGTATCTAGTTCTTTGCTTTAATGTGAGCACCGAGGAGCTAAACTCATGTCCTCAAGCTTGTGTGATAAAACTTTACCAAATGGACTATTGTCCGAGTCCTGGTTTTTAGTTTGTTTGTTTGGATTGAGACATGGTCTAATACTGGAGCCAACTGGTCCATACTGATTGGAACTTCCTGTGTGCCCAAGCTTCTCTTGAAACTCATGGCAACCACCTGGCCCAGCATCCTTCCAAGTACTAGGATTATAAATGTAGACCACTATGTCAGGTTTGTGTTGTGGCTGTGGGCTACTCTCCTCCCCTCTGAACCTGTTTCCCTATGTGAATGGAAAGAGATGGCACTAGGTCCTATCAGGTCCTCGCTGAACTTGAGTCTGGTGTCTTCTTGCTTCCTACTACGTGTTACTTTCAAAGGTCACATGGAAAATGTTGAAGGGTTAAGCAAGACAGAGAAGCAGAGTATGCACAAGAAAGATGGAATGATACCCTCAAGATGACTCCCTACATAATTCCTGACAGCTACTCAAAGGAGCCATGGTGAAAATGCTTTCAATTCTCTATGTGTTTTCCTAATGTACCCCTCGGCTTCGGGTGGAGGAACTGAAGTGGCCCACTAGGTAGGCTAGATTTGTAGGGGTGTCTAATGGCCTCTGAAAGAGGATAGTCTAGGAGTTGGGTCTAGGAAGTTGTTTGGAAGTCTGGACTCACAGCCTGTACCACTCTCCATGGGTCTGGGGATTCCCCTTAGGACTAGAACACCTTCAGTCATTGCCCACCTGCCACCACTGCCCTCCCTGGAGGCCAGGGAAGCTTTGCCAGTGCCCTGGCAGCAGGAGCATCTGGGAATTCAGACATCCAGACTGCCAGACTCTGCTGGCATTTTCCTTTTGTCTGCCAGGGTTAGATTAGACTGCCTGGGAATGGATACCAGCACTCTGTGGGCCTCCTGAGGAGCAGGCTTGCTGCTGAGAGTTTGTCTGCGCTCTGCCCTCCAGTTTCATAGCCCTGATTTCCCTATTTCTGTCAGCATGTGGCTCTAGTCCCTGGGGAGAAAATCCGTTTATCTGATGCTTGCATGAACCTGATGAGGTTCTGAGGGGAGGGAGTGGCTTTTCCCTTGCCCCTGCCTCTTCTCCTCCAGTGGCTGGAACAGAGGGAGTCTATGTTCTCTTTGGGACAGAGACTTGACTACCAATGGGGTGTGGTGGCTTGTAGGACATTACCCACTCCTCTCAGACCTGAGGTTGAAAGAGAGATGTAGCTTAGCAGGAAGCTGCTCCCCTGCTTCTTCCTCATCAACCTCCCATCTTCCCACCCTCCCACTGGACTCTTAATTCTTGATGAGCATAAATGATGGCGTAGGCCACGCTGAGGGCTTGTGGGGTGTTCTGTATCTGCAAGGTCCTCACATGTCAGGGACCCCCCCAGATTCTTCTCTTTGGAACCTGTAGGTGGGTGCTGTTTCCTGTTTGAGGCAGCTGGGGATGGCTAAGAAATTAGTCATGTAAATAGTTGGAAATAACCCCAAGAGGCAGACCCCTTGTGGAGAAGGGAAAATAGGGGGTTGAGTGGTTATACATTATGTAAGAGAAACAGCCTCAGACCCGTGCCTCACACTCCACACAAATTCATGCCAAATGATCAGAGCCAAACAGAATCAGGAAAGCTGAACGCTTCCCTGAGGGCCATGGAGGTGACTCAGCAGAGAAAGTCCCTGCAGTGCAAGTCTGACAACCAGAGTTTGAATCCTAGATCACACATAAAGGTGGAGAGGGAGAACAAAGTCCAAAAAATTGTCCTCTGAGCCATATAAGCATACTACAGCACACACACACACACACACACACACACACACCCACATACACACACACACATACACACACACACACATACACACATACACACACACACGCACATACACACATACACACACACACACGCACACATACCACATGCACACATACACAGTCACACACATACCACACACACATACACACACACCACACACACACCACACACATACATACCACACTACACACACACAACACATATCACATACCACACACACACCACACACACTACACACACATGCACACACACACAGTCACACCACACACACACACAGTCACACACACAGCACACTCACACAGTCACACACCACACACACACACACACACACACACACACACACACCCCAATACTGGATCCTCTACAAGAAGAATACATGATCTTAACTGTTGTATCATTTCTCCAGTAATAATAATAATAATAATAATAATAATAATAATAATAAGCATTTAAAAGGTCTGTGAAAAATTATAACATTGTAAATTATAACTCATTAGCTATGACTCCAAAAGTGTAATGCATAAGAAAAACTTGATAAATTATGTTCCATCAAAGAGAAATTTGTGTTTTTCTGAAAACACCATTAAGAAAATTAGGAGACAAAGCCCAGATATGAGAGAATCTATTTGCACAAAATATGTCTGATATGGAACTTGTGGTTAAAAAAGACAAAAGACACTTAAATGCAAGAAAAAGAAATCAAACAATTCAACTTTAAAATGAGCCAAATAGACATTTCTGCAAAGACAGATCATTAATATGTCCGTGGAAAAGTCCTAAACATCATTAGTCTGCAGGAAAGCAGAGTCAATACAACAGCATACCCCTCCGCTGGAATGTGTACAGCTTCTGAATCCCCAAAATCCAAGGTCTTGGATAATCCTGGCGTGAATGCAAAGCTGCACAGCCTCTTTGGGAAAATAGTTTGACAGTCTCTTAAGTTAAACATAAATTTACTATAAGACCCAGAAATTCTGCCTCCTCTTACTACTCAAGAGATCAAAACACTTGTCCAAATGTTCACAGCAGCATTATTTATATTAGGCAAGAAAGTGGGGCTCATACAGATGCTCACCAAGTAATGAATGGATAAGGAGATTGTGGTATATCCATTCACGGGAATATCATGCATCAGTAAAATGGAGCTATGGTATGGAGAAATCTTAACTATATGAGATGTGTGAGAAACTGCAGTGAAAAGCAATTATTTATTTAAAAAACCAGAAAAAAACCCAACCAACCAAGCAAACAAACAAACAACAGAAAAAGTGACCCTTTCGAAATGGAAAGTAGGTTGGTGATGCCTGAAACTTATATTTCAGATGGCACAACCACCTTTTGGGGGTGATTGAACTTTTCTAAAGTGGTATCACAGTGGTTGTACAATGCCACAAAGTTACTAAACCCATCACAGCATACATTTACATTAAATTTTATGATATGCTAATAATACCTTCATAACGCTGTTTAAGAAGATGGAAAGAGAAGGGGAAAATAGCCCCAGAACCCGTTAGGGCGAGTCTCAGCCTCCTGGAAGCACTGGTAGTCTCCTCTCCAGCCAGAGATGAGTGCAAGGACCTGCCACCCCATCTCTATAGGAATGGCGCCCGGATGCAGCTTCCAAGTTCACCTGTCAGCCTTACCTGTGGCTCACAGCATCCTTCCAGGCTTCTGCCTCTGTCACTCACACAGCAGAGGTATTTCCCTCACTGTCCCTGTCAGTCGCCTGAATCAGCTTCTGTCCCAGCAGTCATGTCCTTCCCCTCAACTCTCACATTGGCCCTCTCTTCCATGGCTTAGGAACCTGTTTCCAGAGATAAAAATGCCTGCTCTCTAGTGTACACCACTAGGCCATGGGATGGTCAGGCTGGTTGAGAAATCGCTTCCCAGTGAGAGAGGTGTGCTAAGAGAAGCTGACAGGCCGATTGTGTGATGAAGAGACAAAGGATGTGACATGGGGTAGCCATTAAGACTCTGACAGGTGACACATTCCTGCTACCCTACAGGGGAACCCTGGCAGATTGTGGGGGACCATCTGAGGGCTATACCAATAACTACAGGAGGAGGCTTTGGACAAGTAGAGATCTTTTGCATTTGACTTGGTGGATTTTGAGAATAGAGACAGTGCTGCATTTGTCTGAAGGCCGACCCTTGCCGTCTGTTTAGTCATCTGCTTCTGAGTATTGACCATCCCCTCAGAATCCTGAGACCAATTTTGGAGTCTTTATATGTGGTGGGCTCTATAGGAAACACGCTGTGGTGTCAATTCCTTTAATCCTTACAAAGTCTTTGAAGTAGGCACTGTTATTGCCTCTCCATTTTGCAGATGATGGAACTGAGGCCCAGAGGGTAAAGCTAGGTATCCAGGGCCTGAAAAGCAATTAGATCTGAGCCTGGATGGAAGCCCAAGCACTCACTGTTTCCAGGTTTCTTCTGAGAGTTCATTTGAATGGCTTAGTGTGAGTCTTCAAGACAGACTCAGCCATTGTGCCCAAGTAGGGGAGGAAATGGAAAAAGTAAGAGACACGGGCAATGCTGTATGGCAATGTGTTCTCGGAGCTCTGAAACTGCCTGTCTTCTAGACCGAATCCTACGTCTTCAATGTGCAGTAGTAGACAGCTGAGACCAGCAGCCAGCTCTGGCTTCTTGGGCCCCTCTGTCCTGAGCCCTACCAAGCTAATACCTGCTTCCACCATAACCGTCTAAGTAGAGACTTTTGAAAGGATCACTTTAAGACCAGTGTGGTGATGGACAAGTGGACAGAGGGAGGTTTTACCAGTACCACCTGTGTGAGAGAGGCAGAGCAAGGTATGAGCTAGCTTGAGCTGCCTCTAGGAAAAGCTGACCAATACAGACGTGCAAGGCACTTGCAATAGTAATGAATGGCCCTAAAAAGATCTGGTGAAGGAAAACTCCGGAAAAGCTAAGACATTTACCTTTTTTGTATGGCTCCAAATATAAACATGCCTGTACTCCCAGTACTCAGGAGCCAGACGGATGGGGATTGCTGACAGTTCAAGACCAGCGTGGTGTACACTACGAGTTAAGGGCCAGCCAGAGCGATGTAGCATGACCAAATAAATAAAACACTGATTCAATTTCATCTTCACTCTTTGGTCTTATATGGAGGCTTTTCTATATTTTACTTTTTTTGCAAGCTTCCGTCCTTCTCTGTATCCCTTCTCCTGTTCTCTAGTTCCTGCAGACAGAGAAGGATATAAGAGGTCCTGTGATCAGAAGGCACATTGCTCTAGAATATAACACTCAATGTCTCAGTGCTGAACTGCAGACAGTGGCAGGGTTAAGAATGAGACTTAAGTAAAAGTAATTAAGAGGACCAGTGAGCTGCGCCCATTGAGTCTTGTTAGAGAACTGGTGCTCAGAAGGTTGACCATTGAGTTGAGTATAGAGCTCTGAGCCTGCAGAACCGTTGTACCTTCTGGTCCTGTGCTTCCACATGAAGGGCATCCCTGAGTTTATTCAAAGGAAGACTCCAACCTCCATCCAAATGGGATCTGTAACTCTACCATATAAAACCATGTCTCCATCTAAAAGGACCATGTTTCCATCCAATGAAGATCCCATGCCACCATCCCTAGGACCATGCCTACATGGAACTGGTACTTCGTGTAGCCTTTTTACATGTCTCTGCTGCGACAAATTCCCTCACCCCATGAGAATAGGCACTCTGAGAGGCTCTGTTCAGAAGCCCCACAGGAGAGGAGAGCTCAGTCAGTGTTCTGCTTCTTGGAAACCTGCTGTTCTTTTCCTTGTGGTCCTGGGACCCAGCAGCACAGTTCTGAGCTCCTTCAGGGAGGGCTGTGTCTCTTCACTCTCCCTCAGCTTCATTATTATTCCAAAGGCCTCGTTCTGCAGTGTGTGCTTGTGTGGCAGTATGTACACTAATTACTGTCCTGGTGTGCTCTGAGGTGCTGCGATGGGATCTGGATGTAATGCACCTGTCATTGAAGCCTTGCCTCCCTTCTCCCCAACCCCATGTCCTATTTTCTGTCACTCAGATATGCCCTTTCTCCAAGTTGTGGGAACAGTCCATGGTGCCTGAGTAGAAATGGCCCCTCCAAGTCCATCCACATTTGTAGGACACAGAGAGGGTACAGAAGTGGTCCAAGATGAAGAGTTAATATGGAACCTCTGAAACAAGAACAGTGTTGTAACTGAGTTCCTGTCCACTGGGAGTGTTTTTGGGGTGCTGCTGAGATGAATGGTGGGCTAAGGTCACATCTTGTCCCATGAGTGTCCACAAACTGGCAACTCTCCCTGCCTGGCTTGGGTGCTTCTCCAGACCTAGAGGATTCCTTGTAAAATTGGGAAAGGGAGGGGGAGAGAGAGAGAGAGAGGAGGCTCATGGAAGTGTGTGGGTTGGGGTGAACTGGCAAACCCTGCTGAAAATGTGGTGTTGTAAACAGGGTGGGATCTTGGGCGTTCAGGAGGAGGCAGAAAGCCAGGAGTTCTAAGAGCTGGGTAAGTCTGGGATATGGTGGAGAAAGCAGGGGATAAAGGAGTAGCATCCCCTGTCCTGATCAAAACCAAACTCCTGCGGCTTACTGCAAGGTTCTGGGGCAAGCTAAGCTGGCCTGGTAATCAAAGGTGAGTTGCTTTAATGACATCATCTCTGGGAATAGGTGGGGTGGGGCTGAGGCAGAGGATGTAGGTGCTCCTGTCTGGACACTCTCAGAGGACTATGGTTTTGAGAAAGGGGGAGAATCAGAGTGTGAAAAGGCTCCAGAGAGCAGGCTGCTGGTGGCAGGACAAACACCAGTGACAGGCGAAGATGCTGTCCTGAAACTTAAGCCAGGTTCAGGGTATTTCACCCTCTCTGTACATTGGCTTCCATACAAGAAGGTGAAGCAGGTGATAGCACCTGCTTCAGAGACTGGTCGGAGACTCACACACAACAGTGAAGCTGGCCCTGAGCATAATCCTCTTTCTGAGTGAGCCCTGGCCCCTGACGATAATTTGCTACGTGACTGTGAGAGGTCCGTGTGTTTTCCTTAAGACCAAGTGCTGTGATCTCTACACAGCAATCTGACATATCATCTCTGTGTGCTCAGCGTCCACTGTTACTGTTACTGGACTCCTCCAGTTCAGACCTTTTATTCCAGCCCTCCAGCCATCTCTACCTGCAGACCAAGGGGTGGGACCTGTGAAGGAGGGGGGGAGAGATGGGGTTCCTCCACACCCCTTCCACTATTCTCACTAGAACAATGGAGTCTTTACAATTGTACTACTTCTGAACTCCCGGAAAGTGAGGCACGAGTCTGGGGAAATGTATAAAGATCTATTTTTAGAAGAAAACCTGTTTGTTCCATCTCTGGGTGTGAGGGAGAGAGCAAAAGGGATTTTTTATATAATATTCCAGGTTATTTCAAGTTGAACTGGATTTTTGTGTTTTTGTGTACAAGAATTTAAATGCTTGCAAAAGTTCTAGTGTCTAGGACCAAGCCCAGAAGGTTCAAAAATGCTAGCGATGGGACTAGAGAGATGACCAAGACAGGGTTCAGCAGTTAAGAACACCGGCTGCTCTTCCAGAGGACTTGGGTTCTATTTCCAACACTCACCTGGTGGCTTACAACTGTCTGTAATTCTAGTGCCAGGGACTTCAGTGCCCACTTATGGCTTCTGTAGGCACCTGGAATGCACTGTAATGTGCAGATTACATGCAGGCAAAACACTAACACACATAAAATAAAAATAAGTAATTAAAAAGATCTTAGGCAATGCAACGATGCTAACCACAGAGCTACCTCCTCAGGCCCTTTGTACAGCTCTAAGAGCAGAGAGCCAGAGCTCAGGCTAGGCTACTAGGTTTGCTAAGGTTAGTCACTAACTTTCAAGGGTCAGTAATCAAAAGCCCCTGCCAGTAAAGGTCATAGCCACTCTACTACTTAAGCTCCTGGTACTCTCTGAGAACTTTCCAGATAACCCCAACCTACCTTCTGTTTCTGGCAGGAACTTTTTCATTGGCAGACTCTTCATGCCTTTCAGCCTGGCATTCTGGGAAATGTAGTTCTCAGCTTCCAGGTAGTAGACCTGAGAAGGACTTTCGGCAATAATGGGGGATACTTTTACCACAGATACTTCGGGTGAAGGTGTGAATCTTCTCACACTCACAAGGCAATGGCTATGTGTGTGGAATCAAGGCAGCACCAGGAGGCAGGAGACGGATGGAGGAGGAAGGTTTTACTGCATTTAGAGAGCTCAAAGGTGCACAGCTCCCAGAGCAAGGATGGCCATCCATACAGAAGGCCAGGCTGGAGAGAAGAGAGCATTGCAGGCTCTCCTTAGCATGAGTAGAGGAGGAAGAACTCAGAGGCTGAAAGAACGTCCTTAGTTACCTCAAAAGACCCCTGCGGAGAAAGGAAAAGCAGAGGAAGCTAGGAACAATGAAGAAATACTGTGGGTTCAGTAAGGGCATTGTTACAAGCTATGAGGAAAAGGACAGTCCAACAGTTAACAAGGATCCAAGACGGCCACCTGAGTTAGGGGGGATCTTGAGCAAAGTAGTATATAGCGTTGGCTTAGGTGAATCCTCTATTCACTGGAGTTCAGTGAGAAATACCAAAATGGTGATGATGGTGGTGATGATGGTGGTGATGATGGTGATGGTGATGATGATGGTGATGATGATGGTGATGGTGATGATGATGGTGATGATGATGGTGATGGTGATGATGATGGTGATGATGTTGATGAAACTGGAATATGGGTTGTACTGGTCACTTGAATTATCACTGTCCATCTTCAGCTGCCCTATGAAGTTAGCACCTCTATTATTTGATATTTATAGGTGGGGAGCCTGAAGCTTCCAAAGGTTAAGGACTTTCCCACAGCCATTCCCCATCCCTCTCAGCTCCACATTCTACATGGCTCTGAGGGAGCGTTCTGGAAGATGTTCTTGCCAGCTGGGAGATGGGGATGTAATCATGGAAAGGGTGGGGTTAGAGGGAGACTGTAGTGGGCAGGATACATTTCAGGGTTATTGATGACAGTGAAGGCACTCTACAGAGCAGACTGTGTGTAAAGAAAAAAACTTAGATCCTAAGAGTTGTACAGCAGGGAAAGTTAAAAACAAAACAAAATAAACAAAGCTCCCCCGAACATGTCAGCTCTTAAAATGTCGTGTATACCCAGTTGTTTGTTCATTCCACAGGAGTCTACAAATGCTGCTTAGGGACTGACAGAAAAACAGGCACATGGCACTCTCCGCAGATTGTTGGAGGGAGGGAGAGCTGCCAGGTAAGCAGGCAGTGGTACGAATACCTAGGGTGGGGTATTCTGTGGTTGAGGCATGCAGATGCCTGTGGCTGCCTCAGGACAAGATGTGTTTCAAGGAAGAGGGCCCCGGGCAGTTTCCATTCCTTGGGTTACCTGATGTGTGGGAAGAGGAAGCAGAAAGCCTGTCCAAGCACATCCCCAGGGATTCAGTCTCCCCTTTTCTGTGAGCTTTTGGCAGTGCTGAGGAAGCTAGGAGACAGAGGAGCTGCATAGATGAAGGGGCCCTTCCCTCAGATCAAGAGGCAGCAAAAATCCAAATCAGGGCTCTGGACTCTAGCGTTGAGAGGAGCCACAAAAGCATTTAGACAGGAGAGGCCCTCAGTGTGCAAGCTCTCTGGCAAGTACAGAGGCTCTAAGCTACAGCTGGAAAAATGAGAGAGAGAACTAATGAAAAGATGACTTTCTGACCAAGGCTGGGGTAGAAAGTGGGGGACTTGGACTACGGCCCAGAAGGTAGGAGGGCAGGATGTGATATGGTTGGATTGGAAGGAGAGAGGTTCAGGAAGAATGCAGGCTTTGGGGCAGGTGCTGTGAGCCATCCAGAGGACAAGGGTTGAAAACAGAGGAGAGCCTGACATGGTGGTGCTGAATCCCTCAGTCACGGTTTTCCTTGACCACACAGGATATCAGAGACCACTCGGGGTTATTTGAAACCCTCTTCCAAAAACCAGGAGAGGAAAAGAGCGGAGGAAAGTAAGACCAGATAGGAAGGAGGTTGTAAACATCGAGACAGAAATGCTAGGCAATAGAGCAGAGTCAGTCCCATCGGGAGGAGCACCTCCCCTGTGGCTGGGAAGACAGGTAAAGGCACTGGTGCTCCCACATGCTGTCCTTATACATTTCCAACTAGGGACTTAATTAGGTGTGTCCTAGGTAGGAGTTAGTCTCGGGTTAATTAAAAGCCTACACATTAAAAACAATAATAATACAGGCAAATGAATCCCTCGAGTGCTGGGCCTCGCCTACTCCATCCGCTGGTGTAGAGAGAGCCCACGGTTGATCTGTCCTGGGATCTTTCTTTCCCCCAGAGCTGGTGCAGAGGCAGCACCATGGGTGTCCTTGTGGTAGCATTCAAGACAAGCTGCTCTTGATACTATGTTTCTCCCTCTGCCTGATTTTTTTTTTTTTTTTTTTTTGGGAAGGATTTTTTTCTTTCAGCTCAGAGATATGCCAAGAAAATTAAATAAACGTAAGGAATGAGAGAGACCAAATTGTCTTTAGTTTGAATGGCTTTCTCCCATGTGAAAAAGCAACCATTCATTGCAAAATATTTATCTTCATTATGCTTGGTCTCATTATTGATGGAGAAGCCCTGCAGACTAATGGGAAAATCTCTCTGGGAGGCCTGGCTCTGGATGATGAACTAAGTCTCTATTTGCCTTTACTGTTCTGGGTTGGGCCTACCCTTGGATTCCTGGATACCTGAACTTACCCAGCCTGGAAGAAGATGGTGTTCATATCTCAATTAGAGTCACATCGGAAGGGATGCATTCCTTTGTGGCAGGAACTGCATTAGCTGGCTTCTGTAGCATTGACTGCAGGATCGGTGATTGACAGAGAGCAACCATCTGTTCAAGGAGCATCAGATCTATGAGTCTAGTCTAACTACTTACCCCACCTTAGAAACAAGTGTAGCCCAGAGAATGCAAATCACACCTGGATACTGCAGTGCCCGCCTGTAGTTCTACTCTGTCATTTCCAGGGACCTCTCTGGTTCTACCTGGCCATTCTGTCCCCATCCTTGAGAGGTGTTACGGAAGATAATTGAGAATGTGCACCCTTGCTATTTACAGAAAAACCTTGCAAAAAAAATCTCATCATCTTTCTGATGATGGATGTCGGAGGGGTTTGCACAGGCAGCCTTGGGAACTGTAATTAACATCAGAATCACGCTTTGTACTGGCTTACCAGTACACAACAAGCTGGGGAGATCTTCTTGCCCACTTTCGTCCCATTTCCCAGACAAGCCCAAGGTTCAGATTGGCTAGATCCAAGCCTCCCAGATGGCAAGGCTTAGAAACAGCCTCACCAACACAGCAGGTCTTCAGATGAAGGTGAAGTCAGTGGTCTCATGGTTGCCTCCTGTGACAATCTGATACTTCCTGCTTTCACATGGCCCACCTGCTCATCAGCAGGCAGGCTTGGTTCTGGCTCCTCTGTGCTTGCTACTGTCTGAGTCAGTTGTTGACCATCAGGAGGTATTGAGCACAGCGCCACCACATTGAGGAATTCCTGGAGGGAGACTGAGTTGTGTACGCAAGCTCATTACTGATCTTGGAACTTTATGGCTACACCTCATAAATTGGTACAGTGTGACATTTGGCTGTGTACTGAGGCGATGTCAGGGGTGATTTAGAACTCCTGCATGTGAATTTCCGGTCTGTGTCAACACGCGGAGTGGGAGGATGCCTTTATGAGCTGTCTCTTTCCTCTTCATTCAGATCACACACATTCAGGCCTGCAGCCTAGGCAAAGATAGTATCCAGAAGGTCGGATGTGGGTGGTTCCTCACTCTAAGATCCAGTGTGTCAGCATCATCAGGTGTGGCTGGGCACACACATAGCCCGCAGCCTCCAGCATCCCGCCCACCCTCCCCACCTCCGTCTTCCCAGGTGACTGGCGTCTCTTGCCACGAGTCTATCTCCAGGTATTATTAACACTTCCTTCTGTCTCAAACCACTTCCCTTCCCCCAGGGAGTGCTGTGGGTTGGGAATGATGGTCTTTAATCATTTCTTAAGTGACCAGCCCTGAAATCATTTCTTAGAGCCATACACACAAATTAAATCATAAATCCTCACTGGGCCCTGTGAAGGTCTGAAGTGTAGCCCTGATTAAGAGCAGAGAGAAGCTCTCGCCAGGAAGAAGGCATCTCCTGAGCAGGGAAGATGGCCAGCTTCGGAGAGAATAGAGCTCCTTAGCCTTCTTCTCAGAAGAGAGGTGATACCTGAATGTTGGGCCCCTTGTACTTGGCTGGTTCTGCTCTGGACTAAGGAGGTGCGGAGACTTGAGGGAGCCATGGGAGAGGCCTCATCGCAGGGCTAGGAAGGCTGGGCAACCCTAGACAGGCCTGAGCCTTCCGCGCTTCCAGAGCCAAACAGTCCCACAGGGGCTTTTGCAGTAGGAAGCAGAGGAGTGGAAAGGGTTAAACCAGACAGTCGGAACTGGTGTGGGGGTGTCCTGAACCTCCTGAACCTTGCTTATCTCCAGGTTCCATTCAGGATTCTTCTCTATTCACGACTTTCTAGCCTATCTGGGACACCAGGCATCAGTCTGAACATCAGAATCTCTACTTGGTGGATGGTGGGGCATCGGCGAGAGCATTAGCCATGCGCCTTTGAGCCATTTCACTCCCTTTGCACAATGTCCATGACATTTCCTTTGCCTGGAATGTATTTATTTTATTTTTTTTACTTGCCAACTAAATTTCTGTTCAACCCATATCACCTAACACCTACTCCGGGAAGCCCTCCTCTACTAATTAATTACTTGTTCCTCCTCCACCTCTATATATGCTGTTGCAGCTGTTAACCATCCTAGTTTATATTAGTTTTTAGTTGATTCTTCTGCTAGAACCCAGAGAACCCAAGTTGGCCTTGAGCTGGCCTTCATCCTGTCTCAGTCTCCTGAGTCCTGGTTGGTGGTGGTGGTGGGGGAGTGGGGTGGGTGGGGGTGGGCAGTGCTTTTATTTCAGAACCTATGAAGAGGCTAAGAGCTTTAGGGGAAAGGGATGTGTCAATACCCGTTGTATCCTTGAGAAATTCTGTGTAAAATCAAGGTGTTGATATTGCAGCTATGACCCGATTCCCAAATGGTGAGAGCCTGCTCAGAAATGTGCTCAGCTTGATGAGCGGGTGCTTTTCAAGCCCCTGCTGATGAATTCAGGAGTTGAATAGCTGTCATTATGAAATAATTGACATGTCTTGGTGAGTTGCTTTTGTTCCCCTGATGAAATTCTGGATTCTTATTGAGAATGGAGATACAGCCCCGTTACATGGGAGCAATATTGTTTCATGGCCCTTTATCCCAGTCATTAACAAATGAGCATTGTGTATAGAAATGAGAGAAAGAGGATTCAGTCATGGCGTTTCACAGAGTTACAGTGATCATTAGCCTCGCTGTGGTGACATCTAGGTTCAAAGGCACACAGCTTACTTGGCATTTTCTGCTTTCACCCTCTCACGGACAGACAGCAGGCTGGCCACTTCTGTCTCTGCTGTTCCATCTTGAAGTTACCTGGGAGAGCGTAAACTGAGACATGATTCATCTGGGTACCCAAACTGGGGTTCCGGCTAATAATAATTGTGTGCATCATATATGATGCAAACAGCCAATGCCTCGTTCTCTTGAAGCTTCAGCTGGCACCCATTTGAGGTGGGCCCAGCTGGTTCTGTGAATGCTCCAGCCCTTTTCCTGCTTGGCTGTGCAAGCATCCCTTGGAAGGATGGCAGCTTCCTCTTTCACTTCTTGTGCTTCTTGTCCTTCTTTCTTTGTTTGCCCCAGGAGCCACTGAGGAAAATGAATTTCCATTCCAGAGCAGGCCTCTGCAGACTTCCTGGTGACTACATCCATGAATCATGATTTCATACCTGGTCAGGAATCCAGGCCAACAGGTCTCAGAGGGAAACAGGAGCAACATATGATATAGTTTATAGGAGCCGTGTGTGTGTGTGTGTGTGTGTGTGTGTGTGTGTGTGTGTGAGAGTGTGTGTGAGTGTGTGTGTGTGTGTGTGTGTGTGTGTGTGTTTCTTCTCAAGGCAGAGAAAGGAGGGCAAGATGCCCTTGGTGATCAGAAAGAGATGCCCCTGTGCCCAAGCCTCTCATGTGGGCCCAGATACACTTGAGTTGGGGCATTTTCCAAGTCTTTCTCCAAATATACATGAATAAAGAAAGCCAGCAGACCACACAAACAACTTTCCACAGAAAATAATCAGAAAGGCCATGAGTTTAGGTGCCAGGCAGACCTGGCTTTGAATTCTGATCCTCAGATGGATGATCTTGTCAACTCTCAACTCCTAACAGGGCTGAGAGTCACATAGGAGGCAAACCATTGGACATGCCTGTGGGACTATCTCCAGGAAGGTCTGACTGAAGTGGGAAGAAGGACCAACCTGAGTGTGCATGGTTCCGATCCCATAGACTAGAGGACCAGACTCAGAGAGAAAGAGGGGGAGGAGAGACACAGAGAGAGTTAGAGAGACAGAGAGTGCAGAGCACCAGCCTCCACCACTCCCCTCACCATTTCCTGATTGAAGAAGCAGATGATCAACTACTTTACACTCCCACCATGATGGACTGTATCCCACAAACTGTGAATCCAAATAAGACCATCCTCCTTAAGTTGCCTCTTGTCAGGTATTTGTCACAACAACTAGAAAATTAACCAATCTCTATTTGAGATTAGTTGAGAAGACTGAGCAATTTTAACCTCTCTGAGCCTCGATGTCACTGTGAGCAAAATGTGCCTGCTCTTCTCTGTCTTATACAGCCCTATTTGCCTTGTCAGAATTTGGAGAGAAAATGAGATTTATGTGATACACCCAAGTGTAGTTGCTTTTTCTCTTTTCTCTTTGCTTCTGTCCTTCCTTCCTTCCTTCCTTCCTTCCTTCCTTCCTTCCTTCCTTCCTTTTCCCCCACATTTCTCTTGGTGCATGCCACCATACACAGCTTTGGTATGCTTGGCTGTGTACTGAGTGCCCATGCATGTGTGTGTGTGGTGTCCTGATTTTTTGCATTTGAGTTCACTCTGTTGAAAGCAAAGGTGGTGTCATTCCTGGGAGGACTCACCACAGGCTAGCCTGCTGTGCCCAAGGCCTGGGCAGGAGCAAGCAGCCATGTCCAACCCATAGAGACACATTGAGAATTTACCTTCATTCATCAGAAGAACTTGTTTAGACATTATTTGAATCCATTCAGGTGTTTGTCAGGGGAAGTGATTAAAAACAAGTCTTTTTTTCCCCCTCTGAGGGTAAACACTGCAGTTTGAAAACATAGGAAGCCACCTGATGGCCAGCATATGTCCCACTTGTCCATGTTGGGCACAGAGCCACCAAACTGATGGCATTTTTAGAACATTGACAGCTGGGCTCTGCTGGGGAGGCGCTAGGGGTACACAGGGCTAAGGAGGGGGTGGCTAGGGATTCCCCTGCCTTTGTGGATACAGTGGGGTCTTAGGATAGCTTTCTGGGGGTGCTTAAGGACAAACAACTGTGGTTGGAGCATGGAGAACTCTGTTTTGGGCTATGAGACCATTGGCCAGGTCCCTATATGGGGAGTGTGGCCACATGTTCCAGGCCAGGAATCTTTGAAGGGAGCAGGGAGATGCTTACTGTCTTCAGGTGGGTGCCTGGACGTGAGGGTCTGCGAACCCACTCAACCTTACTAAGTTTCCTGGCACAGCCCACTTCCCCTCAGACAACCTGGGGCCTGTAACAGTGGCCAAACTGATCTGGTCCTCATTTTCCTCTGTCTTGAATACTAGGGACCCAGTGAAGTACCTCCTTGGTGACTGACAGGGAAGCAGAGGGGGGATGCTATCCCCTTAAAGAGGCATCTATCCTGCGGAATGTCAATCAGTTCCTCCACTTCCCAGCATGGATCATCTTCTTTATGTACTTGCCTTCCTGGCATCACCTCCACAAGTACTCTTCGTGTGTGTGTGTGTGTGTGTGTGTGTGTGTGTGTGTGTGCGCGCGCGCGCGCAAGCGTGCATATGGACATGTGTGCATGTGTGCATGTTCAGGCACATATCTGCCAAGGTGTGTCCTCACCTTCCACCTCGCCTTAGACAACAATGTTTTTCCTTTGTCTCACACTACCATGTCCATCTTGGTGTGGATTCTGGGAACCTGACCTCTGGTCTTTATGTTTTCATGGCATCTATTTAGCCATCATCTTCCATCTGCGAAGGGTGCTCGATCCTGCCCTGGAGCCCTAGCTTGAGAATTCAACATCTGACTGAATCCCCACCAGGCATTTCACAGGCCAGATTTTCTGTGCACAGTACCTCCTTAGCCAGTGTAAAGGTGATGACATATAGGAAGGGGGTCTTAGACGTTTACCAAATAAATGGCAGTGTATATGAAGGAAAAGGGAATTATTGCTGCAAAATGGAGTTTGGGGAAACTGACAGTAGCTAAAGAGGTAGAGTTAAAGACATGGAGATGCAGGGGTACAGGGGGAACTAGGTTAAGTGAGGGTGTCCTATGCCAACCTGTAGGTGGCTTACACCCCACTCCCCACCAAATCTGCCTTGTCCTGCCCACGCTGTTCCTGACTCTAGTGGCTTTCTGACATTCTGCTATTTGAAGAAGATATTTGTCTATATAAAATGCAATATAAGTTTACTGCAGAAAAATGGGAAAATATAAATCAGAAACTATGAAAAACCCACCCTCCTCATCTCACTATTATATATTTTAAATCTTACAAAATTGTTGTTACTAGCACTGCACAATACTCTTTGTTCCTATTATATGTGGTTATTTTTTCAGTCATTAATAAATAACTAGTATTTATTCAGGTCACCAAGCCTCACAACAAAGAATAAGTTAAATTCTAGTGTACCCATTTGTAGTTTTTAGGTTGTGTCTTTCCAATGTTATAAACTGTCATGAAAACACCGTCGTTCTGTTTTGAATCACATGTGATTATCTCTTTAGGAAGAATTCTATAGAAAGAGGGGCTTAAACAGCCTTAGACTATTTGCCTTTCTGGGTCCTGTCTTCCCATATTGATGACCACGTACTATATTAAAGGCCCTGGAAATGAGCAGGCCACCTCACAGAGTAAGACAGACCCTGCTTGATCATATTGCACCTTCTGACATTTTAAAGATTGTAGGAATCTAGGAGAATGCAGGACCAGGCTCTCTGTCTGCCAAGTGTTTGCCTGGAAGCCACTCTCCTGTTGATTGTTATTGTCTCCTGACCCATGCATGGGTATCAATGTCCTGTGTGCAGACTCCAGGATTTCCCCTGGGAACCAATTCAGATGCTTATACTGCTCTGATGCCTGAGATGGGCATATGACAGACCTGCCAGCTGTTCCCAAGAATTCCTACCATGCCTCCAGCTGTCTACCTTTCCCTTCCATCAGAGGTAGGCTGCAGCAATGAACAGTTTCAATCTCACTCACTGGCTAGCCTGGGAAAGGTCTCAGCTCCCCTCTGTCAAAGAGTGCACAGCCCTCCGGGCAGTGGTGGCGCATGCCTTTAATCCCAGCACTCGGGAGGCAGAGGCAGGCGGATTTCTGAGTTCGAGGCCAGCCTGGTCTACAGAGTGAGTTCCAGGACAGCCAGGGGTACACAGAGAAACCCTGTCTCGAAAAACAAAACAAAACAAAACAAAACAAAACAAAAAAAAAAAGAGTGCACAGCTCTTCCTAGCTCAGCCCTCCTATATCCCTGCTCTTTTTCCTACTGTCTTTGTCTTCCTGGGTGTTCCAGCCCCACCCCCACCCCCTATCCTGTGCTGGGATAAAGCCAACCTGTCCCTTGAGGCTTTGGGGGAAGGTCTACTAGTGTTGCATGTACAGGAACAGTGGCCTCCTCTCCAGAGTTTTTTCCCTGTGACATCCTAGAGTCCCTCAAGGTCTCCCTGCCACTCTGAGGACATGTGAGTCTCAAGAACGGCCCCTTTAGTTCTGCCTGCTGGTTAGGGGATAGGTCTGGGATAAAGACACAGTCAGCCACAAGAGGAGCCAGCCCAGTCCTGGTTTCCAAGAGAATCACACTCTGACTTCCCTGCTCTGGATCCTTTCCTACTGTGACCTCTGTCCCTGTCAAAACTACAGGGATAGTGAGCCTCTTATTTGATCACTAGTGCCAATTCATAGGGTATTTGTGGCCCAGAAAAACAGCTTCTAATCTTATGTGCTGAGGTCTCCCAGTACCACTTCCATCTCCAGGTGTGTGAAAGATGGTCAGGAAAGCAGCCAGCCAGCCTGGCTTCTTGCAGAGAGAGCAGCTTGTTGATCTAGTCTTTGTTCTAGGACTTTTATAAACATCACACAAAACTCTCCACTAGCTGGAGGAAGGGGCCATAATTCTTTGCGGTTTGTTACAGAGTTGGGAGAAGTGAAGTGGCTTGCTCATGTTCACACTGTGGCAACCAGCAGCTTTGTTTGACCCAAGACTCAATGTCAGCATGGGCATGAGGACTTGGCTAGGACTCCTGAGGTAACTCATCTGGATCAGGGCCTAAGAGCCTCTGTGTCTGCAATAGCAGGTGCTGGTGATTCTCATCTTAGTTAGCTTTTCTCTCCTGCAGAAAGTGAGCTGCTTAAGCAATAGACATTTACTTCTCACTGTTCTGGAAGCTGGGCTGTCCAAGATCAGGTTGCCTGTGCACGGCATCTGGTGAGGCCTGCTTCCTGCTTTGCAGATGGCGCTTTCTTGTGTGTTCACATGGCAGAGAACAGAGAGAAAACAGCCTGACTCCCCTCTCTCCTGAGAGCAGTAGAAGCTCTATCTCCAGGATCAGCTCCTAGAGGCTCCAGCTCTAAATGCCAACGTTGATTTTAGGAGACACAGGCATCCAGTCTGCTGCATTAATACAGACCATTAGCAAACACCCCAGTGACCTAGATTCAGGGTTTTGGGTCAGTCTCGTACTTGCTTCAGACAGAGTTTATTGTGCCCAGCTACCTCCCGAGAGCCCCAGGGCCTGTCCTCCTCCTTGGGACCTTATTGGGACCAAATTCCCTTTTGGCCCTGACTTGTGGTTGCTCTGTTGCTTCCACCCCCACTCCATACCACCTCTTCAGCATCTTCCATGCTAATGAGTTTCCTGGCTTGCTACCCCAGCAGCTGTGTTAGTAGCTTAATGGCACTGTGACTTACAGTCTGTGTCAAGATGCCTGCAGAACACATCAATTTCAGCAAGTGTCATCATGAGTGACACGAGTGTATGACACAAGTAAGTATCCCAACTGCACAGGCCATTACAGCTGGCACTGGGCCTAGGGAGGGAAGACCTAGAAGATCTGTGTGGCTTCACAGGCACTGGGTAATGTAGTACATTCCCTGGCCCACTTCCTCCAGGGAACCCCTTAACGACTCCATGGTTCTGGCTGCTTCTGCAGCGTCTCTAAGCTTTCCCAGGCAAGCAGGTTCCTGCTCTGCGAATCCTGGTACATTGTTTTCTCTGAGCTCCATCATCTCATCTCTGCATCAGCTTTGACCCCTACTCTGAAGGTCTGAGTGGTGCTGACTGCTCTGAGCAACATCCTCAGCTCCTGTTCACTCTACGAGTGAGAGAACGAGGCACCTCTACCTCCATGATAGAGCTTTCCTCAGCCCCCTTTATCCTGCCCTCCCTTACTCTCCTCGGGATCAGAGCCTGTTTCCATACTCCAGTGTCTTCTGGGAACAGAAAGAATTAAATGTAATGAAGAAATGTCCTTTTATTATCAAAGTGTATGTATATATCACAAAATACTGGTAAAATACCTAAAGTAATAATTACTAACAATGTGGATTCCTGTTTTTCATTTTAGTTAGTATTGTATGTACTATATATAATACACACACACACACATAATGGTGTTCATAGTCTTTATATAGTTTTACTTCCAACGTTTTTTCTAAACTACAACGGTAATGATTGGGTTGTATTCCACTACATGGATGTTCCCTATTTACTTACTCAATATTTTCTTATTAGAATTTTAAGCCCCTCCTCCCTCCTCTCCTTCCTTCCCTCCCTTCCTCCTCTCCTTCCTTCCTTATCCCTTCCTTCCCTCCTCCTTTCCCGTCTTCTGTCCTCCCCTCTTCCCTTCCTGCTTTCTCTCCTCTCTTCCTTCCTTCCTTTCCCCCTTCCCTCCGCTCCTCTTTTCTTCCATCCCCCCATCTTTTCCATTTCTTTCCTCTGCCTTACAAATAACACTATGATGAAGATCCATGAACAAGTACCCCATTTTCCTGCTTTTTCTTAGGAAGTCTTTACCTTTGAATAAAGGCTTCGGATAGTTTAAAATCTTCATCTAAATAACCCTCCAAAAAATCTGGAAGAATCCCCACTGTGTGGTGCTGCCCTCAACTCCTTCCCTCGAAAACAGAATCGTTTGCTGCAGTTGTTATCATCCTAGCTTTGATCTTTGGGCAGGCATTATTGCAGTAGGCCTTCAGTGAGCATCCATTTTAACCAGCCGTAACACGTGGAAGCCCTGTGCCATGCTTAGAAGAAAGGAAAACACAAACATGAAAAGACTTAGAGCCAGATTTCAGAGAGCATTCAAGCTACTGCTGTGGATGGATGGGTGGGTCGATGAGTCATTGTTTGGGTGTATGATTTTATGGATGATGGGTAGTGAATGGATGGATTGGTGGTAGATGGGTGGGTGGATGGATGGATAGATGTGTGGATAGATGGATGAATGGATGAGTGGAAGGATGGGTGGGTGGGTAGATGGGTCAATGAGTCATTGTTTGGGTGTATGAATTGATGGGTGAGTGGGTAGATGGATGATTAGTAGGTAGATGGGTGGGTGGATGAATGGATTGTGGGTAGATGGATGGATGAATGGATTGTGGGTAGATGGATGGATG
>JADRCH010000097.1:5988114-5999177 GCA_019843965.1 Rhynchomys soricoides | reverse complement strand
TGTGGGTAGATGGATGGATGAATGGATTGTGGGTAGATGGATGGATGGGTAGATAGATAGATGGATAAGTAGGTAGATGGGTGGATGAGTGGATGGGTAGGGAGGGGGATGGATTGTGGGTAGGTGGAGGGATTGGATGGGTAGAATTTTTGATGGATGATTGGGTGGTTTGATGTACGTGAGTGAGTAGACTGATTGGTGGATGAACAGGTTGATAGGTGGTGAGTGCATGGGTAGGTGGAGTCAGCATTCTTGGTGTAAGCACCCTGGGGAACTCCAGATCTGTATGGGAGGAGCCATGCATGTCCCTCACTTCCACAACTACCTTGCAGTCCTGAGCAACTAAAAAGAGATGCATGTATAGTGCAAGCGAGCTGCAGAGGTAATGGGGAAGGGGTTAGGGCTGATGTGCTGTGAACCTCTTTCTTCCTGAGTAGGAATGGGCTCAGCTTCTTCATTGTCACCCCATGAGGCAGGCAGACCTCCCTGAACCAGCTGCTGAGTTAGACCTGCCTTGAGAAAGAGGTGCTGGAACTTAAGCAGGAGATGAATATTCATTGGCATGAACCTTTGCAAACTCATTTGGGGGAAAAAAATTAGATCAAGAGAAGTAATCAGATTATTAAAAAGAGAGTGCAAGGACAGAAGGCAGTTGTAGAGAGAAAAAACCACATTTAAAATGCAAAGAGAGAGTCTCTTCCTGCCGAGTAGAGCTGACCTCCTGGACTATGCACCAAGAATAGTTAAGCTCTCCACCATTTCTGCTGCATAAAAATGTTTTCGGAGGCCTCCATTGAGAAAGGAGGAGATGGAGGAAGTGGGCACCCTCCACCTTTGGAAAAAATTATCAAATAATATTTTGAGGTTTCCGTCTTATCTTCCTTAGATATTGGGAAAAATTGCGAGCGCTAAAGAGGCTCTGGTGAGTGGTGAGTGACAGGTTAAAGGGCTTCAATAAAGATTAGATGGGCCACTATCTCCCAAGGAAATTGCATAAAAGTGGTTATTCCCTCTTGCTTCTATTAATTTCCTCTTCCTGGCTGCTCAGAGAAGCTTCATAACCTGATGCTGCAGACGGGGGACGAGAGGCGCTTTCCATTATCTCAATCACTGCACTGTTTATGAGACACTTAATCTGTTTCTTTATAAAGTAATAGTACTGTAGGTGATGGATTCTGTGTCACTGGAAGCCTTCGTGCAAGGATGGGAGGAGAGGGGCGTTCTCGAGAGCATTGTAAGCAGCAGGCAATTTGTTACAGCTTTAAGGTGCTGAGAAGTGTGGGGGGGAGCATTCCAAGGTGACCTTCTGTTAGAGATGACACATGCCAGCCTCCTTGTGTTGCTGAAAGGGGAGGGAAATGTGTGTTTTGTTTGGAGGATGGGAAGTATGTATGTGCTTAGGAATAGAGCACTCAGGTCTCATCCCCTCCCTCTGCTGAAGCCAGGAAGACGGGGAGAGGATTTACAGGGAACGCCCACTGCCACCTCTGCTCTGCCATCTTAGCCTTTGTCTGAACCTGGACACTTACAATGAAGGAGAGAAGCCTCCCCATTTTTAAAGAAATAAAGACAACTCTGGTCCGCTTCTGTGTGAGAAATGCAGCCTTATGTCAGGTGTCTTGTTATATTCCAGGAATACACGGGGAAGTGCGAGTGGCTTCCCACCCACCCTTATACACTTGCTCAAATGGTCCTTACCCAATTTTTCTCCCCACGTCTCCCAGCTCTTTAATTCTTGCTCTGTCATCATCCCCGCTTCTGAATCGTTTAGTATTGTTGTTGTTGGAAACTGTCTCCTGTAGTATAGGCTATCTCTAAGCTAAGGATGACTTTGAACTTCTCATCTTCCTGCCTTGACCTCCCAACTGTTAAGATTACAGACAGGTACCACTTTGTCTGGGCTTACACAGGGCTGGGAATCAAGCCAACACATTATGTGTGCTAGGCAAGCGTACTACTACTGAGTCTCCTCACTAGGCTTCCCTTTCTGAATCTTTCCTCCAAGGTAGATACTTCATGAGGTCCTCATCTTATAAGTCTGGTTTCCAAAATGTGTGTGTCTGGCTGACTGGGCCACAATCAGCATAGTTCTGCTTTAGAAGCAGTGTTCATCAAAAAGGGAGCCCCCAAAGCCCCAAACTCTTCTGGCACACACAGTGCTATTCCTCTTAGCATGTCTCCTGGCTTCCAGTAGGTCCTCAGCAAACAATGGTTGAGTGGAGATGTTCATCATGATAGGTGATTGGACCATAATTATCTATAAGGAAAGAAAACTAGATTTTGAAATATTAAGTCAAAGAACTGTTATCTACTTCAAAAGTGTTTGCATGTGGCTAACAATATTTAACTGTTATTATTTCTGTAAATCAGTCCCCCACATCTGTGTGTGTGTGTGTGTGTGTGTGTGTGTGTGTGTGATATGTGAGTGTACATGCACATGTTCATGTGAGGGCCACACACATACTATGGTACTCATGTGGAAGTCAGAAGGTCATGGGGTAACCTAGACTATTAGTCCTCAGCTTCTACTTCATTCAGGGCAGAGTTTCTTACTGCTTTCCCCATGCATATGGCAGGCTATCTGGCCTGTGGGATCCTGGGAATTCTCCTGTCTCTGCCTTTTAAGCAACTATAGGAGCACTGTGATTCCGCCCTGGGGCCCCAGGCATAGGTTCTCACACTTGTACAACAAGCCCTTCACATTCATTTCTTTGAGCCATAGGTCTACATATTCTTTGCCAGAATTGACTCAAATGCTCATTTATTATCACTTCTAATTAAAGCTATTTTTTTCCTCAAGGGAAGTACGCTTTTCTTACTTATTTTTCTTAGTAAGAAACAACAGTGTCAGCATCTATTTCTGATTAGTGGAATCTGACACAAAATGAGTTTTCAAAGGTTTTGCAGACTAGCCTGTCAATTTAACTGTTATTTAAAGCATAAACTATATGAGAAAACATTGTGTTGGTGTGATTACACGTTACAGTCTCCAAGTTCAGTGCACAAATTTAGAAAGGCAGTCCTTACAAGTTAGAGACTGTCTGGACACAGACTGCATTAAAATATTAACCCATGGAATGTGACTTCGTGGCAATTATAGGTAAAATGTATCTTATAAATACAATGGTTCACCAACCATCTAGACAGAAACAGTCTAAGCAGAAACACATGTTTCCATTTGTTTCTAAGATTTTAACGCCTACTTGGGTGCTCCAGACATCTATTCCGACTTCGAATTGTAAAGTCATTTCAAAGAAAACTCGACTTTCAAACTGGGTTGAGAGGAGCTATCCTCCATGGTACACCTGAGTGAAAACTATGTCACATATTTGGGTTTATTAAATACTGCTGACCTGTGAGCAGGATAGGTAGATAGTTTATATAATGAAGAAACTGAGGCTCTGAGTGGTGCTGTCAATCACAGATGCTCACCTTGGTGGGAATCAGCGAATGCAGAAGTCAGAGCAAGGATGTTGCTGGTCCAGTTCTCCCTTCCTTGGAGACTACAGAGTCAGACCTCTCTCCTCCAACTGTTTCTCAGCCTCACTCTAAGGTCCAGCTTGTGGGGTTCTGGGGAGATAACTAAGTTAGAAAAGTGCTTGTTGTGTAAGCATGAGCACCTGCGTTCAAATGCCTAGAACCCGCCTAATAAATAAAAAAGCAGGGTGCAGTGGTACATGTCTGTAACCTCAGTGATATGGGCATATGTAGAGACAGGAGGATTGCTGAGTTCATAGACTGACCAGCCTAGTAGCAACCTGTGTCAAAAACAAAGGTAGACGGTGATTGAGGAAGATACCCAATTTTGATCTCCGATCTCCACATGCATGTGTGTACGTGTGTGCACATTAATGTCCAAACACACATATGTACACACACATGCATGCACACACACACACAGAGAGAGAGAGAGAGAGAGAGAGAGAGAGAGAGAGAGAATACACAGACAATAAATAAGGAATAGTTTAGCTTCTAGTTCCTCTCCTTGGATACCCAGTCACCTAGCACAGAGACCTCCCATTCCTTCATCAGAAATCTCAGAGAAAGGCATTTTCAAGCCTCACTTCCACTTGTGGATATCAGGATGACTATTTATGCTGTTAACTTATTAAATGTGATGTAAGGTGGCTTTTAAGTGCTGGGAAGAAAGTGAAAACACTTTGTTCTTCTTGGACCAGTACATTAAGAAAATTACAGCATGGCAGGGACTGAATATGAATGCATGAATAGTCACTAGCTTCCCTCCTCCTTCCAGGAAGGCATCCTGATGCCTAGAAGCAGCAAAACCCGGCAGGGTAGGAATGCTAGAGACTCGATGCAAAGGGGTGAAGTCTTATCTGAAAGAGAAGACCAATATATATAGAGAGGAAAAGGGCAAGACAGAGGGAGAGAGCCCTGAGTGAATGGACTCAGAAAGGCAGATTAGGGAGCCAGATTTTAGACTGCCCCAAGTATGACAGTTGGTGCTTTCTCTTTAGGGTTTTATTGATTGATTCTTCTGTTTGAAAATTCCAACTTAGTCTTTCTCTTGCTGCAGAGATTTTCTTTTGTTTTCTTTTGAATGTGTTAACATGGGTCAGTGAGTGGCCTATTTCTGACGTGTGTTACAACGGCAATTATTGTTTGCCCAACAGTTGTGAAACAACAGTGTACCCAGTGTGTTCCAGGGAATGTGAGTCTCAGGGGATGCACTGCAGCGGAGGCCTTCGTGGCGGAAAGAAAAAGGAAAAGAAAAAGAATACTAGCATTCAAGACCTTGGTGTTTGAAGTTCTGAGACATTCTGCAGTAAACAATGAACTTTATTCTTTATTTTTAGGCCCATATTTTTTGTAAGTAATGGGCATAGAAAACTCAAAGAATTTGTATCGCATGGAATGCAATTGGGACGGAGTTTCCCTCCAGTCTGCAATGGGCTCCCATCCAGGGACATCCAGTGTAACTTTAGACTGTCTCCTCACTCAAGTGAGCAGCAAATGGAGGAATCCTGGCATAGGAGACGATTCTTTCTTCCTGTCTTGGCAGGGAAGTGGTAGATGTTTTGAAAATAGCTTACATGTGTACCATCACCATCATCTCTCTCACTAAGTGATCCTGGGAATGTTTTTAACCTCTCCATGTCCCAACTTCCTCATTAGCAAAATGGAGATAATAATAGCCACACCATAGAGTAATGTTCGTAAAACACTTAAGGTGAGGTAACAGATGGTAGCTACTGCTATTATTAAAGAATCCACTACACTTTTCAGGAGGGAACAATGTATTTCAGAAGATGAGCTCTGTCCAAGTGGAAGCCTTTAAGACAACAACCCAGTTCAGGCGACACTCACATCATACTCTAATAATGTCCTGGCTAGTTTTATGTCAACTTGACACAAGCTAGAGTCATCAGAGAGGAGGGAGCTTCAATTGAGAAACTGGCACTATAAGATGGGGCTGGATTCTATAAGAAAGCAGACCAGCATCTTCTTAATTAGGGATTGATGGTGGAGGGCCTAACCTAGTGTGGGAGGGGCTACCTCTGAGCTGGTGGTCCTGGGTTCTATAAGAATGCAGACTGAGCAAGCCATGGAGAACAAGCCAGGAAGCAGCACCCCTCCACGATCACTGCAGCAGCTCCTGCCTCCAGGTGTTTGTCCAGTCTGAGTTCCTGCCCTCACTGCTTTTAATGATACATTGTTATATAGAATTGGGATGGAAATAAACTCTTTCCTTCTCAAAGTGCTTTTTGTCATGGTGTTTTATCACAGTAATAATCCTCACTAAGACAAACAGTGTGGCCACAATAGATCCAAAATTCTTCAACTGCAGCTTGTAACCCTTGTGGCAGGGTCCCAAAAGATATACCGGGAATATTGGTTGAACGGGTTACTAAAGTTTGTAGGGAGTCCAAATAAACTGACTGAACAGTAAGTTTTACTTACTGTTCAAGTCTCAAGGAAGGATTAATCAGAGCTGGTTTGGGGAGAATAAGAAGAAGTAGGGAATGGTGTGGTGGTAGGGACAGCCTTTGGGGAAATAGGTAAGATGGCATTATAGTTCTGGGGGCTGCAAGGATGAGATCACATGTTTCAGGTCTCAGTAGATGAGGCATGGCCACAGCTTGTGGGACACTATGGAGACAAACATTTCAGGACATGATTCTTGATAGCCTGGCTCTCTAAGATATTAGACGAGGTACCCTGAGTAAGCATCAGGTTATACCAGCTCTTCCCAAGCTTTCCTATTGTGTGTGTATGAAAGGTGACACAAGCTGCCTGTAGAGCCCCATCTTTTTCTTGCCCCGCCCTCAAAAGCATATCAGTTAAGGTAGAATTATGCTTTCAAGGCAGTGACCTTGAAATCACTTTAATTTTTCGGTAAAGAACTGCTGTGAATTCTAGTGCTTTAACCATCATTCATAGGAAGTGCTAATGAGCACACCTCAGTGCTCCTTGTGTTTGTTGCATTATGACATTTAAGAATCAGAAGTCTGGTCATTGTTAACAAAGACCCCCTTTGATCTGAGACTATAGGCTACAGTCCTTCATCAAAGGCTCAGGGAAAGGCCGTGATTGTTAAGGTAGAAGGAAGAAATAGACATTTGTGTAGCAAGTGCCCAGCTACACAATTAGACTCACCTTACCAATAAAATCTGTTGACAAGCCGGAGGGTGGAAAAATCACTTTTCACATTGTTCAGATGAGAAGGGCCATCATCAAGATGTTTGAAGAACTGAAATATTAATCAGGACACTCTCCTTCTGAGATGCTCACTCTGTGAGGAGGGAACTCAGCTTCCTTTTGTTTTGTTTTCTATTTCCAGGGAAAAGTGTCTGGTTACCATTCTCCTATTAACTCTCACATGATCTTTGTGTTGTAGCCTGTCCTGCGGGGACCTTCAAGGCCAGCCAGGAAGCTGAAGGCTGCTCCCACTGCCCCTCCAACAGCCGCTCCCCTTCAGAGGCGTCACCCATCTGCACCTGCCGGACTGGTTATTACCGAGCAGACTTTGATCCTCCAGAAGTGGCGTGCACTAGTAAGTATCTAGTAAGGGCTGTGGACTGGGCAGTCTGGTTCTATGTCTGTGCAAATGGTGGACCTGGAACAGAGAGACCAGGTCACACCCTCCCAGGGAAATGCTAAGTGGGGTGCTGGCCGTGGTGCTGAAAGAGCGCACTTGTGCGCTCGCTCGCTCTCTCTCTCTCTCTCTCTCTCTCTCTCTCTCTCTCTCTCTCTATCTCTCTCTCTCCCTCCCACCCCCAGGATTAAACTATTGGTTAAGATTGTCTCATTTCATGCCCCCTTTTTCAGATGGGAGAATCCTCCCCTCACACACACACAGCGCACCAGATTCTAACACTGTCCACCAGATTCTAACACTGCCCATATAAAGAGCTGTTTGTGTGAAAAATCAAGATCTACTCATACATTGCAGTAACTAGTAACTCTTGCAGTTCCCTTCTCCAAGATGCCCTTCTCTTCTGGTCCCTGTAGTTGAAAATCATTCTTCAGAGCATTGCCCCTATGTTTGCCCCCTTGCAGTTCTCATAGTTTTATTTACTGTCCATTCACTCTGTAATTACCTTAGCTACTAAATGAAAGTCCTTGTGTATCAAATCTCTATATTTATCTCCTGTGTTTCTTGTAAGTGTCCAACATCTGATCTTCTGCTAAATGACAAGACCAGAAGCCCGACTACAGTGTTCATCTAAGTGTCCCAAACTCTAGGGTCTGAGGGTTAATGCATCAGCTATATTCACTCTTCTGTTATCTGAGGAGGGAAGGAAAGCAGCCATTCTTCTGACAGCTGTGCTCTCCTGGTCTTCTTTCCCATAAGAACGGAAAGCAGAGAACATGGTTCTCCCTGAGCATCACTTTATATAACTTTTCCTTCTCTAAATGGTAAAGCCCTGAAGCAGGGATGCTCTCTCCTCTCAGTATTCCCATTGCATTCTGGGATCAATACTGCAGGTTAGCCTGTAACCAGACTAGAACTTTCTTCTGCACTAGATGCTCTGGTGTAGCTCAGTGTGAACATGCACTGTCCTTTAGCCAGTTCCCTCTCAGTCCAGGGAAGAGGGCCACAGAGGTGTATTTCATACACACAATTTGATAGACAGAAAAAAAAAAACCCCTTGTCTGGGTAGAAGAATTTCTGTCCTGGCCTTGTAGCATCTATAACCTTTGCTGGGTGCAGAGGAGAAATGAAAGCATCTTCTAGATCAAGGTCCTGTGCTCAATCGATGCTTATAGATTTGAGTTGAGGAAAAGTTCATTGTCTTATAAACTGATTTTCCTGGCCTTCCTTTTCAGGTGGGTGGAGACTGACAGCAATGATTCCTCTCTTACTGCCCAGAGTCCTCGTCTTTCTGTGGTGTTGTCTCCTCTTATGATTTCTAAGGGCCTCTTGGATGGCAGTCTTCCATGAGCCTAAAAGGCAATATTGAGTATACTTTAGATTCCATTAAAGATGCTAACTCACTACCTGGGTGCCCAGCCCAAACAGCGACAGGCAAAGCATCTACCCAGCCTCTGGCCCGTGTACTCTGCTCACAGCTCTTCCCTCTGGCCAGGCTCTACCTGCAGATCAACTCATCCATATACAAGCCCTTAGCTCCCCACTTCAGGGGGCAAGTTGTCGACTCACCCAGCATCATGACAAGGTTACCGGAAGAAGTCAGTCCAGTGGCCAGAGGCCCAGAATGCTGACGTGTTTCTATTTTCTGGCATTTATTTATCAATGATTATCTTCCAGCCCTCCTACCTGATAGACCTATCATATCAGTTTTTGGGGAAATATGAATATTCCAATGTCTCTGGTTTGAGCATGGACGCTCCTCACTCCACACTACCCATATCCTGAGACCAGCTTTAAGTTAGACCACATAGACTTTCCTCTCCCACCTCTGGTCCAGCTAGCTCTGGAATACTCATCAATGGGGTTCCACTATACTGTTCCATTCTAATCTTGATGGGAAGGGAGTGTGCCACCCTGGTTAAAGCACCTTGTACCCACACCCTTTCCTTGTGCCTCTAGATTAGAGAGGGAAGGAAAGCCCACTTGACTATGGCAGGCAGGACCAAGTACAGCTCCTGTCCTCATTGTCCCTTATCCCAGAGTGGGGCAAGCACTTGGTGGGGAGACTCAGGAGGCAGGACATGGGTACAACACAATGCTAGGCAAAACATGTATAAATAAAGCTACTATTTCTCTGAGCCTCATTATATATTTGATTTATTGTGTGCCAGGGAAGTACTGTATGAAAAAGTCAATTTGTTGGCTTTTATATTCTCATTAGGGTTTCCTTTAAAAGCATTCTAATTGGAGGTGCCATCTGTTCTTTTAAAAAGGCACAGCACATCACCACAGTAAATAATTTTTCAGATTCAAGGAGAATATATAGAGCTGTTGAGGAAAGGCGCAGCTCTGCACTGTGGCCTTGGGGCTCCTAACTAGTCCAGCAAGTCAGTCTATTGAGACAAGTGTGCAGGAGTGTGAGTCCAGCCTGAGGGCTGGTGAAGGCCTGGAGCTGGGAGAGCTGGTTCACCTTGTAAAATGAAGGCTTTGTCTGTCCTATCAGGAAGCAACAGTAGGCTTCCTGAGCATTGAGGAAGAAGAAGAAGACCTATATTTATAAATGAATGGGGATAGTGAGCATCTGCCATGCTCTAGTGCTGTGAACCAGAACACAGAGCAGACAGGAGTGTCCAAGAGCCAGCTGAGGCCTCCAGTGTTGAAGGACCTTATGTCTAGCTTCCGGCCATTGTACTGTGTTCAAGTGAGATTACATCAGCAGTCTACTCCTTTCTAAAAACATTTTATAAATATATTTATAAAAACTTTATAAATATAAAATGTACCCTTTGCATGGTTACAGCGCCTCTCAGACACTAAGAATTATTAATATGTTTTCAGTACTAAGGATGGAATCTGGCTAAACAAATATATTCCCTCTGAACTAACATCTCAGACCATTCTCCCTAATCTACCTTTTGATATTGTTGTTATTATTATTATTATTATTATTATTATTATTATTATTATTATTATTTAAACTTAGATCTCATTAAGTTGCCAAAGAAAGCCTGTGGTAACACTTTTGCCTCAGCCTTCTTAGTGGCCGGGATCACAGGGCTGCACCAGTGGGCCTGGGAAAACCAAATAATTCTAGGGAATCCTGTTAGTCTTTGGGGGCATCATGTATGTGCTGTATTTCTGTAATGTTAAAATGTTTCTGTGGGCCTGGGATGAGAGCTTGGTTGGTAAAACATTGATGGCCTGAGAATCCTAGAACCCACAGAATAAAACTGGATATGGTGCTGCCTGCTCACAATCTCAGTGCTGGGGGCAGTCAGAGCTAGGGCTCAGTGGCCAGCCAGCTTAACCTATTTGGTGAATTTTTGGCGCGCGCGCACGCGCGCGTGCGCACACACACACACACACACACACACGCATGTTCGTGTGCAACTAATCTATTCACTTACATTACACTATCAGCTACCTGTCTCCTCTCAGTCCTCCTCCCACAAGTCCTCCCGCACTCTCCCCTTCCTTTCTCCTGTGAGAAGGGGGAGCCCCCCTGGGCGTCAACCTCCCACACAAACACACACCAGTCCCTGCAGGACTAGGCTCATCCTCTCTCACTGAGGCTAGACAAGATGGCCCAGCTAGGGGAACAGGATTCACAGGAGTGCAACAAATTCAGGGACAGCCCCTGCTCCAATTGTTGGAGGACCTGCGTGAAGATCAAGCTGCACATCCACTATATATGTGTGCGGGAGCAGGGTGTATTTTCTTTGTAATCTACTAGGAGAGCTAGAAATTCCCTTGATATCTGAGAGGCTCTAGAAGCCTTGCCTGTCCAGCCTGTCTTTGAGGCTCATCAGTGAATTCAGTGGTGCATCCCGAGGCAGTATTAAAGGGCAGGGTGGAATCTACTGACTTCGGGGACATAGTCAGAGGAGGCTATTCATTCCTACAGAGTCTGAATTCACATGACTTCTGTTAGCCTGCAGACACTCAATTCCCCCTTCCTTCCTTCCTTCCTTCCTTCCTTCCTTCCTTCCTTCCTTCCTTCCTTCCT
>JADRCH010000097.1:5950093-5982404 GCA_019843965.1 Rhynchomys soricoides | reverse complement strand
TGTGTGTGTGTGTATGTGTGTGTATTGTATGTATGTGTGTGTGATGTATGCATGTGTGTATGGTTTGTGCATATATATGTGTATGTATGATGTGTTGTGTGTTTGATGTATGTATATGTGTTTTGTGCATACACACATATATATGTATGTGTATGATATAGTGTGTTATGTGGTGGTTTGTATGTGTATGTATGTTTGTGTGTGTGGTGTATGCACATGAGTGTGTGAGTGTGAATGCCTCAGCATATCTGTACAGTCTAGAGAAGGGCAGACACATGGTGTCATCCCTCTCTGCTTTATTGCCTTGAGATTCAGTGCACTTGATTTTCAACTAGACTAGCTAGTGAAGTGTTTGTCTCTGTCCCCACTCCTAAATGCTTGTTTGTAAGTGTGGACAACCATCCCTGGCTTTTCTATGTGTACGCTGGTGATTCAAATTCAGTGGTCCCAGTTATGTAACAATCTCTCTTACCACTGTGCTACATCCAACCTCTCTACCTTACTTTTGAGACTGGGTCTGGAGCAGTGGAGCCATCGCAGGACACATATATTTGGGTCTCTTCTATCATTACCTCTGTGGAAATCTACATAGTCATTATGACCCCTGTCTCCGAAGGCCACTGTACTTTAGGAAAAACAGTGCTGGCTGCCCCGACTGACACTTTCTTGAGGACCCTTATTCTTTCTTTGAGACTCAGGCACTGATTTAAGTGTAAAGTTCCAAAGATAGGAGGGGATTGGTGTAAAATTATGTTTAATTTCCTCTTCATTCTGTTTTAAAAATCAGCCTAAAGCAGTCCTTCCTTTGGTTTGTGGGCCCTTTCTTTACATGAATGTTCCTTTGCAGTCTTGGACTGTGGCCCTGATGTGACATTTTGGGTTCTAATTTCCAGAAGGAAGGATGGATGAGGGAAGAATGCTGGGACTTGGTGGCAGCTGAAGCCAAAGGTTCTTAGATTTCTGCTTCACCTCATCCCAGAGGAGAAGGCTGTCAGTCAAGAGTGTGCATCTCTGCATCTGTCCTGTGCCAGGCTCAGCATCCTTTGAGAAGAGGATGCATCACTTCTCACAGGGAATATTTTGTAGTGGTTGCCCAGGATACTCTTACTTTTCTACTGGACTAGAAACTCTTGAGGCACAGATCTCATTTTCTCGAACTCTGAATCTGATACAGTAAGAGCTCATCCCAGCTTATTGGTAAGATTCTTGCTGTTGATATGATGTGAACCACGCTTAACTTCTGATTTCATCTTCTTCCCTTGTTGAGAGGTCTTAGGTAGGTTACCAAACTTCTCAATAGTTTTGTTCATGTTCTAAAAACAATGAGCATATTGGTTTTTTTAAAAAAAAATCATACTTACTAAAAGAATGCATGCAAAACATCCCTTTAGTGTTGGACATATTTCAAGTGCCCAGTCAATTGTCTTTGCTTTGTTTTTGATGAAAATCAAGAAGTGTGCCCTACATTATGCAACATAAAACAAGACAATCATAAGTAAATAGAAGGTACCAGGGCACTTTGGATCAAATGATTCAGGAGAGCCCTTCTAGCTTGACTCAATGATGATGTCATCTTGCCCTTCTGAATCTGCCTGGATCATCTTGATCTCCAGCTCTTTAAGGGGGTCCCAGCGGACTTTCTAGCTCCCCAGCCAGGTTGGCTCAACACAAGATTCTGGTCCAAATCAGCCAAACACCAAACCCATGTTTCAGAGTGAGGTATGAGACTGAACTATTTCTGGGCCTCTGGCCAATGTCTACTGCTGGGAACTTTTTTGGGTCACCATTGCTGCTTAGAGTGGTATTGGTTCACTGTACCCCTGTTGTTGACTGTTGACCCTGCCAGGGATCCAGATTCAGAATCTACCCTTAATTCCATTAGACTGGCTGTGGCTGTGTCTCAGTCTCAATCTAGGGCCATTACTCTTCTCAAAGTCCATCCTAACTTATAGCCTTGTCATCCACTGGAATCAATGTGCTCCCAGTATGGTCATCTCCCTTTGAATGGGCAAAGGTCTATCCCATTTTTTGTTGTTGTTAATATAAACAATGATCCTGTGGCACAAATGCATAAGCAAGCCTTAGGGAGCACATATTTACCTCAGGGTAGAATTGCTGAATTATAGGTACTTAGCAAGTCAGTGGATACTCCCAGCATGCTTTCCCAAAGGACTTGACTAGTTTATATCCATTTAGTTGAATATGTATCTCATTTCCCTGTGTGGCCCAGGATGTTAGTGAGACTTTTAATCTGTGCCAGTTTAACAACCTCCTCATTATTTTGCATATATGTGAGTGGGCATTGTTTAATACATTTGTTGACCAATTTATTCTGTCTGTTTAGAACTCTTGCCTTTTCTATTTTTAGGCTGACTTTCAAGCACCCACTAATTACTTGAGGCACCCTCCTCTCTAGTCTCTCCTTATCTGTTACTCTATTGTGGGTACATTTTCTGTCATATCTGACTATTTTAATTTTTGAACTCAGATCTAACCATCTGTTCATTATCTGACATTTGGGGTTTTGCCTGCTGACTTTGTGTCTAGCATAAAAATACTATCTGGGGAAGTGTTTGTTTAACTCTTCCATGTATCTGGAATTTATCCTTGTGCGGTATGTAATGTTGACATTTGTTTTTATAGTATTAAAATGCAGCAGGCCATTGGCTCCACCAGAACTGCACACATCTTAGTGAGGAACTCCCTTCAGTATGGACTGCACACACATGCCAAGTTGTCTGTACTCTTTCACTTTGATTGCCTGCTCTGATACCAGTTTTAAAGATGGTAACCTTACGACTTATTTTGATGGCTGATGAACCAACCCTCTGAATAGCATTCATTTCTAAAAAAAATTTAGTCACTTACTAAAAGATGTTTCTTTTGAAGATGGGCCTTAGAGCTAGTTGAGTACATTTCATTATGCAATCCTATTTAATGGGAATTGGATAGCACTGGGTATACAGATCGCTTGGAAGTTACTATCTTCTCTATGATGTTGAGCCTTTTCATCTGAGGAAAAGCAGTCAAGTTTCCTTTTATGCCCTTCAGTAAGGTTTTATAGTTGTATTACAAAGGGCTTGTGAGATTTGATCCTAGGTATTTTATTAGTTCTGTGACTTACTGTGAATAGATTTTTTTTCATTATTTTTTAAAATAAGAAATCATGGGTAATAGATGCTTTGGTAACTAGTTGAGTAGTGATCCTACCTCTATTGACAGAATCCAACAGAGGCTAACCACCAGGGTGGGATAGCAGAGGGGCATTTGCCACCTGTGACATACTCACTTCTAAGATTACTTTCCACTGTAAGAACTACAATATAATAGGAAGTGTCAGAATCAGGACTTGACCTTGAATGATCTATTGCTTCCTGAGATTCCTGCCTACCACTTTCTTTATGGTTTTATTTCTTTATGGTTCTTGATGGTTTTATTTGGGTGAGGTAGTAGCTGGAGAATCAGAAGTTCATGCACTGGACTTGGGTCATCTACATAGTGAGTTCGAGGCCAGCTTGGACTCTGTGAGATCTTGTTTCAACATAGACTAGACTAGACTAGACTAGAACAAAACAGTGTATAGTTTGGTCAGTTCACATCTTGCTTGATTGGTGCCCTGTCCCTGAGACTTTTCAGTGCACTGGGTACCATGAAAGCCCTGGTTGGTTCTGCACTCTGGGAAAGTGGTTCTAGAGGAGCTAAGTTGCCTTTCATTTGTGATCTTTGTCCCTGTCATGTCTTGGTGCAGAGCTGTCAAGTCTTAAGATTCACAGTATCATTGCCCTTGATCCAGTTTCTAAACCTGACTTTGGTTTCCCCATTTGCACCAGCATAATGACAATTACTGAGCTCTGGATGGAGTCAGCTCACTTTAAAGCAATTGAATAATTCCAAGTGGTTCAGGTCCCAAGTATATCAGTTAGAAATGACAACCAGGAGGAGAGCTCCATGGAGATCTTACCCAAGTAAGATCTAGCTTCCTATAGTACAAGAAATGAAGTGTTTACAAAGTCTTCTGATAGTTCAAGATGACTCAGACAGGCTAAGCCTGCTACTTCCCATCATAGAGAACTCCTTGGAGTCTTAGAGTCCTTGGAGTCTAGGGCATGGTCTACGGTATTGTCTGCATAACCGAAGTCCAAGAAGGAGGAGGAGGAGGAGGAGGAGGAGGAGGAGGAGGAGGAGGAGGAGGAGGAGGAAGAAGAGATATCCCCTGACAGGAACTAAGCCTGGGAAGCTATGACCATAGCCTGCCTCAGTTTTCAAGGCTTCTAGCAAAGGTCTTCTGAAGGTCATGTCTTTAAAAATGACATGATATATATCTGCCTTTGGTTTCGAATGTCTTTGGAGATTCTGATTATGCTATCAAAGCACTCCCTCTCTTTTACCCCATCTGTGTTTTCTGCATGTCTCTTGAATAGACAGTGACCAGAGACTGGTCATGAAAACACTCTGTTGAAGTCTGTTGTCCCCCAGCTTAAAGGCCTTCATCAGTCCTCCATAGGTTTCTATAGCCCTCTGGTCACCCAGCTCCAGTGAAGACGAGAGAGGAACTCTCTCTTTTCTTGGGAAGTGGAGCCCATTGCTCTCTCCCAGCAATTAGCTCTATTAAAGTTGTCAGGAAAACAAGAACTTCTCTGTACAAACACTGGTACATGGTGAGGTACGTGACACCAGGCTTCTTGATGCTCTTGAAATCCTTCTCAGCAGGGTCTCTCATTGTTTTGACTAATCATTTCTTTCCTATTACTGTTATGATTAGGAACATTGCTTGTGTATGGGCCCAGTATGTCAGAGACTCTGATGAGCAATGTGTGCAGACTTGTTCACATAACCCTGGAACCACAGTGGGTTCCCTTGTCCCAAGAGAGGAGGGGCTGAAATGATTGTGAAGAGGAGTTTCCAGTCAGCTTGTGAGCTCCGCCTCCATCCTCCCCAGATGCTGTTGTATCTTACCTGTGCCTTGCACACTTAGGGACCAGGACGGCAGGCAAGTCTCTGTGCTGGCACCTCTCAAACAGCCCCTTAACTTGACTAAAGTGGCTTGTTTCTTCATTTTATGCTGAGGATGATAGTTCCCACCTTCCAGAATGTTAGGAAGATGAATTTTGCTAAGTTGTGCACAAAATGCTAAATATTGTTCTTTATATATAGTGTTTATTGAGAGAAAATTCTGAGTTCAATACAGAGCTCTGTTGAATGTTCACAAACACCATTTCTTTGTTCTTTTAACTAGTCTCTGTAGAAATCTACCTTAGGGAACAAACAATATTAGTTTTCTATCAAATCAGTGTCAGGTCAAGAAGTAACCAGTGGACAAAGAGTTCTCTCCATCACCATGAAACCACTTACTGGGAGGAAAGAGGTGCCAGGTGTACACATCCACGTAGCAGACCCACCTGGACCATGACACAGTTTTGATCACAGATAAGCCATATTGCCTCTCTGAAACTCAAGTTCTTTTTATCATAAAGATGAGGATAGTAAAGACTCAGTTGTATAGCAGGGCTGAGTGTGAGGACCCAGATGGAGGACTTGGAGAAGGGACTGAAGGAGCTGAGGGAGTTTGCAGCCCCAGGGAAGGAGCAACAGTGGCAACTGGCCTGAACCCTCAATACTCCTGGAGACTGGATCACCAACCAAGGAATACACATGGAGGGACCCATTGTGCTGACCACATATGTGGCAGAGGAGGGTCTTGTTAGACATCAGGGGGAGCAGAGACCCTTGGGCCTGAGGGTGTTAGATCCTCCAGGATAGGAGAATGCCAAGGAGGGATGATGAGAGTGGATGGGTGGGTGGATGGGGGAATACCCCAATAGAGGCATGGGGAGGGGGAAGGGAATGGGGAGGTCCCAAAGGGGAGATCTGGAAAGGGGGAAACATTTGAAATGTAAATAAAGTATGAAAAAAAAGACTTAGTCATAGATCAAAATTGGTGATAATGTCTATAGAAAGAATATTACAATAATTTGAGACTCTTCCTCTGTTGGTCCTTCATCCTGGCGCGCGCGCGCACACACACACACACACTCTCACACTCACACTCACACCAAATCTGAGCATGTTCTTCCTCATAACCTTCCTTAGAGTAAAAGATAACTGAATAAAATCCCTACCAATTTGGCCATCTGTTTCCACTGGTACCTTTCTCTCTCCGTCCTTTCTCCCATCTCTTTCACTCAGTTGGTTTTCAGCATTGCTCCCCTTGATTTTTCTTAACCAACCAACCACACTTTTTCCTCAGGATCATTGCAGGGACTGGCTCTTGCCTGGGGAACATTCCCTCTATAGACTAGTTAGTAGCCACTAGCTCACCCTAATCTAGTGTGTGTCCAAATGATCTTCTCTTGGAGAAGGCTCTCTTCACCTCCCCCCCCCCAACTCCAGGCACACTGACTCCCTTCCTCCTGTTCTTTACTACTAGAGCATTGTCAGCAATGACATCACACATTTATTGACCCTTCAAGACAGCGTCTGACTCCTCCACTAGAATATAAACTCCACGAGAGCAGAGTTTCTCTCGTGTTGTTGCATTTGAAGTAATTATTACAACATAATGAATAAGATAGATTGCTGTCATTGGAAAGGCTGTTTGCAGCTTGCCAGCCCAATACAAGCTAAAGTCATCTGAGAAGAAGGAAACATGATTGAGAAAATTCCTCAATCAGAATGGCCTGGAGGCCAATGAATGGGGGGATGATTGGTGTTCGAGGGCCCAGCCTACTGTAGATGGTGCTGTCCCTAGGCAAGTGGTTCTGGGACATATGAAAAAGGTCATGACCATGAATCTGAAGATCAAAAAATGAGCAATGTTTCTCTATAGTCCTTTAGTTCCTGCCTCCACCTTCCTGTCCTGCTTGAATTTCTGCCTTGGCTTCTGCTATGAATGGGATTTATAAGCCAAATAACTCTTTCATCTCCTTTTGTCATGGTTTTTATTACAGCACTAGAAAGCAAAGCTGGAAAGAAACTATTGAAACTGGCAGGCACCCTTCTAATCCTCCACTTACTGGAAGTCCTATATAATTCTTCTGATCAAATGTAATCTTTTGGTTTTACCTATGTGTAGGACTTGGTTTATTGTAATCTGAAGAAGCCAGATCTCCCATTGCTAGTACTTCATCCTACATACTTCAGGTTTTCATTTGAGGCTGATTCCAAAGGATGTGAAATTGTCCCGGGGGTGGTGGTGGTTATCTCACATGGATGTTAGGTTCCTACAATTAGTCCTAGGTTTCAATGCCCTCTCATCCTTTCTCGTCCTTACCCCAGTGTACCAGCCAACATATTGAGAAGATGATTCTCAAGGATGTTCAACACTGCAAAAGGGTGAACTCCAGTCATTCTCCGATGCAGACTTTGGTACAACGTCTCTGGAAGGCCACCCCAGAGCTTCTTCTTCCTCTACACTGTACTTGGTGCTCATCATCCACAAATTGTAGGCATCCTTGGTCTGTTTTATTCCTCTTGTGACCCCAAGTTTCTGTTGTTGACAGGAAGATGTCTGGATCCTATAATGACCCCCCTTTCTGTCTTTTTCATGTCTCCTTTCTTCAGCATGTGCTCAATTACGTATTCTCAATTTCCCAATATGACTTCAACAGTCCCCTTTACTCTATGACAAAACCTGATAACTTCTGTTGTCCATGGCCCCAGTTGTCATGGTGCCCAACACATGCTCATTAGACACAATGGGGCTCAATTTTCTCTCCTCTCCAAAGTCTTAAAGCCACACATTGCCACATATCAGAGATGGCCTCGTCTTGGACTTCTGTTCCTGGTGTGTTCACCATGGGGAAGGAGTCAGAGTAATCTTTGTGTGGAGGGCAGGGAAGAGAAGAAGAGCTGAGCTCAGGTTGGAAAGTGTCACAGTGACACATGGCAGCTAAACAAGGGTGAGGAAAGCTTTTGTCTTGTCTTGTTTCATTTTGTTTTGACTTTGCTTTAGAATAATCAGTTACTGAAGAAGGAAACGCAAGGGAACGTAGAGCCATGTTCATGTTTATTTGATTACTGTCATATATCTCTGACAGTTGTGGGCATGTCCTCTGCCAGGTTATGTCACCTTCCAGCCAAGCTTGCTTTGATCCCTGTGTTCTGTATTTAGTATAAGACATAACAATAAAGCCGATTACATTTTCTTCGTACTTTGCACCCACAGAAAATGTCTACGTCTGTATTTCCCCATCTGCTACTACCCCCTGGATCGTATCTATTTTCCTATAGACTCTCAAGGACTTTTCCACCTTCTCTCAGAAGCCTCCTAATCATTCAGTTGTAGCTCCTTTAATTAGCTCTGCCACAGTGAGCAATGAGGATGGAGATGCTCTGACAGAACCCTCATTTTGGAGATCGAATGTTGGATCTACACTGGGCACACCACCCAACATGTTCCCAGGCACTCGCACCTCACTCTCTCTCATCACCTTTACCCCAGTGTCATTTTCCCATCATCGTCCACTGCCTGTCAGCCTTCAGCACATACTTAAGCATGTGGCCCTTTTATCTAAACTACAACCTTGACTCCTTTTAGCCACGAGAACATTGTATTTTAGATTTTCTTAGGGATCTTGAGCATTAAATGTCCCTTTGGCTCATTCCCAAACCCTACCTCAACCCTTTCTTCTGAAGAGAAACAGAGGAGAGAACATAACTTCCTGCATGAATAAGAAGGGGTTTCCTTGCCTGTATGTCAAAGAAGACTATGAAGACCACCTTTCAGGAGATCAGGAAACATAGGTAAAAGTATAAGCAGAGACCACAAGTTCAGAAAGTGACAAGATCTAGACTTTTCTGGATACACAGTCCCATGTTTAAGAGTAGTTTTTCTTGGGTGTACTTTCTGGAGCTAAGTCATCTAGAATATACAGAACTATACGGAAACAATCTCGAAAATGGTTCTCCCTCAGAGTAGACCCAGCCTTGAGGACAGAACCTCTAGATCATATCAGAAAATATAGGTCTAGCATGTCATCTGTGATACTTTTCAATCCATTTCCTTTATTTTTAACTATATGTAGTCACAAATCCCAGATGTGGGGTTTTTGTACCTGAGTTCCCCAACATAGCTCCATCTCTTTAGGGCTAGTACAGTGCTTAGCATGATCCTGGCAGCAGAGTCTGTGCCACAGGAGACAATGGCTATATGGGATGAGTGTTAATTAGATGAGCTGATCAGGCTTCCTGATAACCCAATAAGGACAATGATGCCAGTCCTAGCCACTGATGTCCTCAGTTCTTCCACGTACCAGCCACAGTGTCATAGTCTCATCTCAGCTGAGACTATCAAGGTTTACAAGTTCCTTTTCTCATAGCTGTTCAAGTTGATTGGTATAAATATCCAGGGGGTTCATTGGTGGATTAAGAAGGTTGGGAACCCACTCACTGTGTGATCAGTCATGCACTGAGTATATGCTCACTTTTCTGCAGGAAATCCAGTTGCTTTAGCAGATTCTACTAGGAGGCATACACTGAATGGAAGGAACCCTTTCTGGCCTAATGCAGGGAGTATCACGCTAGGTTGCATATGTGCTCTCTAGAACAGCAGCATCTCACTGTTTGCATCCTCAGGAAACCCTGTGGGGAGATGTCTAAGGATGCAGACCTTCTACAGCAGTGTAGATTAGCGAGATCTAGCTTCCCTATTCCTTGTATGAGCCTGGAATTCATTTAGAAGTTCTGAGACTAGGACGTTATTAAGATTCCTGATAAAGGAACCAGCTTTCGGGGCTTACCTGTCTTCAACACATTTTCCTTTTGATTGCTCAAGTGTACTCTCATTTCCAGCTTGATGGCTACAAATAAACTCACTTGCTTTCTGCCACCCACCTCGGCTGGCTCTTCATTCTTAAACAAATAAAGTCATCTGACCAAAATCACAATAAGAAGCAGGGAGATTCTATCTAAAGATTACAACACTTTGGCTGGCCTGGTGGCTCTAGAAGGATTCATTTTAACTCTTTCAGGACCCCGTGACACCCGTGTTCCATGTGACCGAGCCAACTCCTTGGGCACATCCTGTAAGACATTGGAGACCCAACTTCATAACTCAGGATCCACCATGCTCTCTTGTCTCCTCACCCAAGTAGAAAAATCACAGCTCAACACTTTTCCTATTCTTTCCAATGACTGAATTTCCCTAGCCTTTTAAACAGAATATGTTCATCAGTAGTAACCGTGGCAACAGATCAGACAGGCTTCAGAAAGCCTGTCTGTATGTAATTAAGAAAAACGAGGGAGCAGCCGTGAGAGCAGGGAGCTCAGACAGGGAGACTGTGTTGCTGAGCCTGACCGGGCAGTTGATGGGGGAATTTTGCTGATGGAGTTAGCAGATTTTCTTCCTCTCCTTTGACGTCCCTTTCTGCTCCCCTTTACAACATTTAGGTCTCCTTCCTGGGTATGTTGCTGGGAGCTTAAATTCTGATGAATAGTCCTGGTAAAGAGTAGCGCCCCTTCCCAGCCCCTCACATTCCAGGAGAAACACCTAAATGGTTACAAAGTGGTTCAGCGAGATTTTTCCAAGGGTCTGGATCTGCTCTGGCTGATCTTTTTATTCAGGCACAAGAGCCTGGGCAGCCCGTCTTCAGGAATGTGCTTGTCTCCTAACGATGCCAGAGCTCAGGCCCCTACCATCCTTCTTGTTTTACCACCAAGCCCTGAAAGCTCTAGCTTGCCTGACCCCAGAGCAGACCTCATGGGAGTGAGAGACATAGCTCAGTCTTGTCCTGGGATCTGAGCCCCAGGGCTGTTTTATCTCACAAGTCTTATTCTTGTCTGAACCCATCCCATTTAAACCAGGTTTACTTCTATCCTGTCAGATTTCCCTCTCCTGAGACAAATACCAGCTCCATCAGAGCAAATATCTGCCTGCTTTGTTTCTTACTTTTCTTGGCCTCCTAAGTGGCTGGAAGAGCCCAGAGACTTTTTTGCTACAATAGCGAAAGAATGAATGGGTGAATGAATAATGAATGGATTCCTAGTCACTCTTGTGGCCCAAACTTAATCCATCTCCCTAAGAATGCACTCTGTGAAATAAACGAGACATATCCCACCAGTGAAGGATCTGGGAAAAGGTTTGCATCAGACATGCTAGCTTCTCCTAGATTTCCATTCTCCACTCCCAGGAAAGGCCCTGGGTGTCTGGTAAAATAATCAGGTTTATTAAATTCTGAAGTCAATAACCATGGCTTCCTCCTGCTCTACTCATGCCCCACCTGGATGATCACCATGAAAAGCACATGTGACTCCAGAATGGGGCAGCCATATTTCATGCGAAAATTGTTTCTAAATAAATGTGGAGGAAAGTCTCTTCTTGAGGATCTCCTTTCTGAGCAGCTAGGAGCAACGGGGAATACCATCCACTAAGGCGAGTCTCTTGAGCTGGCCAAGATGAGGCAGGGCTGTCCAAGTCAACTTTTCAGTCCCTACTTTATGGCCACTTGCAAGGGGTCTTGACTGCTGCTGTAGAGTCAAGGTCTGCCTGAGGTCATTTTGTCTGCCACAGAACAGTATCTGTCTAGCATAGAAGGTCTCAGCTTCCCAATGCTGCAACCCTTTAATACAGTTCCTCATGTTGTGGTGACCCCCCCAACCATAAAATTATCCTGTTATTAATTCATAACTTTGAATTAATTTTGCAATTAATTTTGCTGCTGTTAGGAATTGGAATGTAAACATCTGATATGCAACTCCTGAGAACCTGTGCACCAATGGGAAGTTAGACAAGTGAGACCTTCGTTATTCACATAGAGAACAGAAAGAGAAACCAGATGAGAAGAATGTGCATGGCTACTGGATACCGGGGAAAGCTAGATCAATTGCTCTGTGACTATTACAGACAAAGCAGATACCTTCTCATCAGGAGGCTGCAGTATGGTGAGGATGGCACAGAGTGACCATCACTAAGCAATGGTACAGTCTGTGTTAGGTGCTTTAAAAAAAAATCTATGTGAGACCAAGTAGAGACTGCATGGCTGGCAGACATTGGGGAAGGTTCAAGGAACAGACTCTGGGTTTCTAGGGATGAGCTGGAATTTCCAAAGTAAATAGAAGGGGAAAGAACTCCAAGAAGAACAAAGAACACCATGTACAGTTTCAAGAGGGCAAAGAAATTTTAGGGCACACAGGGTATTGTAGAAACACCCCAAAAGGCTCTGCTGTGAGAGATGAGGCTAAATTGTCTGAGAAGATGGGATACTCAGAAGGCCCTAGGGAATGGGCTTATGTGACATGGAAAGCAGTGTGACCATTTCGGGCAACTGGAAGGCGGTGTGCTTTGAGAGAGGAATACTATGACCCAGTGTGCATTTTAGATTTTACACTCCAGTAGAAATTGAGAGGCCCTTGCAGTGAGCCAGGTGAGGGGCCCGGAGCCATTCTGAAGCTGTAGGGAGACAGAGAATAGAAATAAAAGGGTGGCCCTGCCTGGCTCCAATAAGCACTTGAGTCTTGGAGGACTCCAAAGGTGTGATTCCTAGGCTTGGTTGGTGACCAATCAAGGTGTCAAAGAATGCTAGGGCTGAGCTGCTGTCCTGGAATTTGTCAAGCAAAGGATAAAGGGAGCTCAGTCATAGGAGGGGTAGGGAAGTAGCTGGGGAGCAGGTGACTGAGCTCAGAGAGGGGAAGCTTGGCTAGAGCAATATGGAGCCATGCCACGGTATAGGGTTGGGTTTGCAACTATCGAAGACATCCAGAAGCGGGAGTCAGAAGACAGGCTGAAGCTGAAGTTCAAACACAACAGGCTATCTCTAGACAAGAGAGATTCGGAAGTGTGAGGGCTAGATGGTTGCTCTCTTGATCAAGCTTTGGCTTTTTTACTTGAGGCTGCTTTCTGGAAGACAGCCTTGGGACCCCCTGGGATGCTCCAGTATAACATCTTTTTGAAAGATTTACTCCACCCTTAGCATAGAGCACCCACTCACAGGATGTATTTTTTGAGAGTGAGAGCTGAAACAAGTCTGTTTGCTCTAAAAAGGGGGCAAGCAATAGTGGCATTGATCAATGGGAGCTTGTGGGCTGAGTCTCCCTGGCCTGAAGCGAACAAAGATGTTCAAGACATGCATGGACCAAAATGGGCTTTAACAGATTGTATACTGCAGCAAGATTGTACTGGCTCACTAGGAGCACATCTGAGACAGGACCGGCTGCTCTACCTCTACTAGCTGTGTGCTGGCTTATAGAGAATGGATGTGTATCCCTGGAGAGATGGGTAGAGAACTCTTAAACATCATTTGCAAGGCTTCAGTAAAAAGGCTTCATGAATTCCACCCTGTCACAAGTGTGCATGAACGCCATGCTTTAGCTCAGGCCTAATGGGCTTTATATAGTACAGTACTGATTTTCTTTCATGTTTTAATAGAATCTGGTTTAATATTTGCTTTCTGCTCTGGCCGCTTGCTGTTGACTGATTCAACACAGAATCCTTCCCTGGTGCCCTCCGACCTTGTTGTTATTCCCTCATTTTGTGTGTTGGCAATTGATTCCTGTCTCCAGCATGAAGCACTCTACACATGTCTTCGTTCAGCTGGTGATGGTCACGTGTGTGGATTCTGAATGCATTACTGCCGGGAGCGGCTGCTCCAGCCGACCTGCTCTTCAGAAGGGGGGCTTCCGGGCAAGATTCATTTCCATCCGTTAAACATTGACAATATGCAAGGCTCAGGCTTGGGAACTTGAGGCTATGATCAATCCTGTTGGTTGGAAGGCGGTTCTCCAACATAATCTAAAAACGCCGGCTCTGTGGCCATTAATTCAGCAACATTTTGCTTTCCTACCGGGCACAGGTTTTCCAGAGTTACATAGCAAGGCATTTCCATGTATTGAATCATGAATAGCCATGACCACCCCAGTGAGCCTGCTTGGTTTGGGGGAAGCAGGTGCCAAGAGCATGGCTCTGCTTAGAGACATGAACTTTGGAAATAGGCAGGTCTGGGCCCCCTTTCTGACTTCAGTTCCTGTAGACCACATGACCCATGGCTAGCTTCTCTGTAAGTGTTCGTCTTTCTAAGCATTTGAGATGATTACTGCATCATCCTGGTAGGTTCCTTGGAGCAAGAGGCAGTTAAACAAAGTGGTACATGTGAAGCAGCTAGCTATCAGCTCCAAAGCACACCCTTATGCTTTCTTGGGCCATAGGGTCAAAGATGGTGGCTCTACGAACCTCGACTACCCAGTGCTACCTACCTCTTGTCTACAGTTTGGTGCAGTGTGACTACTCATCTCTGCAGCTGCTCTGGCAACCTATCCTATAGAACAGCCCCAAAACACATACATGCACAGAGTACTAAGATGTATGGAATTTTATACAGGATTCCATGATCTGTAGGGGTGTGGAAAGGATTTCATCTTTTATCATTAAGTTCTATTCCAAAGAAGGAAAGGTAAGAAATTTAGTAGCTGTCTTAGATACACACACATTAACCATAAATGTTCATGGAGGATTGGGGCTTGGTCCTAAGAGCAAAAGTACTTGAAGTCACATGTCTAAACTTCTCTCTCCTTTGTCATACCCAATCAAAAGAAAGCAAGTCAGAGTAAGAATAAAGGAAAGGGGATTTGGGGACAGGTTGTCCACCTTATATTACCCCTATGAGGGATTTGAACATGGAGCATTGGGCTTGAGGAACAGAGTATGTATGTTGAGATTGCGTAGGCACCAAAGGCAGCCTAGAGAGTTGCTGATCAAGGATCTCTCCCTCCTTCTCTCTCTCTCTCTCTCTCTCTCTCTCTCTCTCTCTCTCTCCCTCCCTCCCTCCCTCCCTCCCTCCCTCCCTCCCTCCCTCCCTCACTGGACTCTTTTTGTCTCCCTGCAGGTGTCCCATCAGGTCCTCGAAATGTCATCTCCATCGTCAATGAGACATCTATTATTCTGGAATGGCATCCTCCAAGAGAGACCGGTGGGAGAGATGATGTGACATACAACATCATCTGCAAGAAGTGCCGAGCAGACCGCCGCAGCTGTTCCCGCTGTGATGACAATGTGGAGTTTGTACCCAGGCAGTTGGGCTTGACTGAGTGTCGAGTCTCCATCAGTAGCCTATGGGCCCACACCCCATACACCTTTGATATCCAGGCCATCAATGGAGTCTCTAGCAAGAGTCCCTTTCCCCCACAGCATGTCTCCGTCAACATCACCACAAACCAAGCAGGTGAGTCTGGAGGGTTTTATGTGTATGCCTGTCTTTGTGGCTGGCTGCTGGCTTCTCATCCATCTTTATGTAGGGTCATAGCCAAAGCCACGCCCATCCTGCCAACCTGCCTTTAGGCCTTCTTATTGGAGTAAAGGTGTCCGATGATGGATGGTTGTGGCTGCTGAAGAAATTTATGTCATCTTTCAACTTCATGAGTGGGCTGGATACTAGCGAATTTTCTTGTGTCCAGCATCAAAGCAAATATGTGTATCTAAGTGGAGCAGGACCTGGTTCTCTGCATCCATCCAGGCCTCCGTAAGTACTACTGGAGAAATGGACCAAGGGATGCTGATTAGATAAATGTGTGTATGGATGGATGGATGGATGGATGAATTAGAAAGATGGATGGGTGGGTCGATAGAGAACGTGTGGTGGGAGAGTTACAGATCTTTGAGAACAAGAATACCAATGGTGCTTTCATAAAAAACCCAATGAAACAAACTTCATTTTCAATTAAGTTCTTGTTTCTCAAGATTTTAGCCTTCCCAGATTCGTGCTGAAGTGCCACAGAGTTCTAGGACAGACTAGGACTCTGGAATGGAAGACGCCTAGGAGCCTGAGCATCTCTGCAGTGTGCATTGATCAGAACACATCTTTCTGTCTCTGTTCATTTCTCACACTCTCCACCTCTCCCCATTACTGCTTTTGATCCTCCTAGAGTAATACATTTCCTTTTATATCCGTTTAACCAGTCCATTCATGCACTAACTCATTTATTTGCTCATTCATTATTAAGAGACAGTTATTTAGTATCTGCTTTATAGCATGCTGTGGATCAAATGCTATGAGATATACAGGGATACTTGGCTACAAACGTTTCTCCCATGAAACTCGTTAATGGAAGTATTTACAAGAAACAGACCTCAAGCAATTGCAAGGTGGTGAGCTCTAGGCATAGTGTGCTGTACACTGGCAGTAAATAATAAGTAATTAAAGAGAAAGAAACACGTGTCCTCTGTGTGAGTGAGAAAGACTCAGAGGGAGGGAATATCACATCCACAGGTGATGGGAGTCATCAGAGTGGACTGGGATCTTATTTGAAATTATAGATCTTTTAATAAAAAATTCTATAAGGATAACATGTTAACAGAATAGCAGAAACGGAGTATCTTTCTTTGCTTGCTTTCCTGTTCTGTTTCCCCCTCTTTTTTTTTTGTTTTGTTTTATTCTGCTTTGTTTTTTTTTTGTTTGTTTGTTTTTTTGTTTTGTTTTTTGAGACAGGGTTTCTCTGTGTAGCCCTGGCTGTCCTGGAACTCACTCTGTAGAGCAGGCTGGCCTCGAACTCAGAAATCTGCCTGCCTCTGCCTCTCGAGTGCGCCCGGCTCTGTTTCCCCCTGTTGACCTTCTTCTTTCTCCATCCTTTCTCACTCTAAGCATCCCGCCTCAGACTTGTTCCGTCTCTTTTAATATCAGGCATTTTTGATGGCAGATGATTCTTGGGTTAAAGCTGTCAGAACTGAGAAGAAAAAAAAGTGTTATGGGAAAGCATGGCTGTCCAGATGGCTGTGCTATTGCTGTGTGTGTGTGTGTGTGTGTGTGTGTGTGTGTGTGTGTGTGTGTGTGTTCATGTGGTGTTTGTATGTATGTGCCTGGTCACGTGTTTACATGAATCCCTGTATAGTGAGAAAATAAGAGTGGAAGTGTAGAAGCCTCCAGCTGGTGACCACAGCCTGGTGCCATGGAAATAAAGGTTGTGAAGAGTCTTTCTAACCCAAAGAAAATGGAATGGCATTTTTTTTTGCATTCTGTTGAGCATGTAACATGGGCAGTCTTTGTTAGCAAGTGTTTCCCTTGGAGAGTTAAGGCAGAAAACTGGCTGAAATATTTTAGTGTCCCAGCTTCTGGGAATAACAATCCTGCCAGGCTGTCATGTTACTCTGGGCTTGGCTCTCTTTTCTCCCTCTCTACGCATGTGCGAATAAACCTGCCACTTATATCAGTTTGCTTTCCTCCCCTCCCTTACTCTGCTATTCCCGAACCTGCCCATCTGCTTGTCTTGCCATCTGCACCTTCCAGGGCTTCAGTAAGCAGAGGGAGCAGGGCTCCTCAAAGCGGCCCTGCATTCCCAATGTTCAAAATATTTATCCCCCCCCCCCATTTGCACCTGTGCAAACACATTTCTCACGCCCTTTGTTCTCTGATTCTTTACTCCCGACCTTCCTTTGTTTTATACTTCTTGATAACCTTCCAATACATAATTCTTCTTTGATAATTCTGAAGCTTTGATATCACAAAGTTTATAATCAGCCAGAGAGCAATACAGTAGCTTCTTGGTAGTGTGCAGTTCTTATAAAGCAAAGATCAAGTTGGCTAGTGGCTCCTGGTCTGTGGGCTGTGGAATACTGAGGAACAGTGTCTAGCACTAAGTTAGTGATTACAGGCATGAGTACTAGTCATCATCAGCCAACAGCATCGGTTTTTTGTTGTTGTTTTGTTTTGTTTTTTAATATGGGAATGACCAAAGCAAACACTAGAGCCCATGTCTTTGTAAGAACGATTCAGAAATGTGAACAGAAGCTATGCATTTTAGCGTAGTTATAAGACTATACAGTAGGCATTCTGAAAACCCAGTGTCAGTAATGAAGTGAGGAGACCAGTGTGTAACCAAAAGTCATGGCGTGTCTATGTTTCCCAGGACACCATTGAGCTCATCCAGTGTTGGAAATTGGAAGGTTAGCCTTCCTCCCCTGACTTCGCATTGTGATTCATGTAAATGTCTGTGGTTGCCACTCTGCTAAGCAGATGACAGGCCAAAACTCTGACCGAGAGAAGTCCTGAAATCAGTTAACCCATTTCCTAAACCACTTCTACTTGAACTGTGGACTGTTTGTATACTATTGGCTGGGTCCTCACAGAGAAATGGAGTAAAAGTTACCATGGCCACCCATGTGTGTATTGTTTCATATTCACAAAGAATTGAGGAATGTATAGCTTCATTTAATCTCCATATTTACCCAATAATTACCCACTTATCAGATAAGGAAGCAAAGGGTTATAAGGATTTGGAGAATTTAAGATAGAAAGTTATATAGAGACTTACCACGATCTTACCTCTGGTTTCAAACTTCCTACATCTTATCCTACAGCGAGACAGTTCCTCTGGTCTTCCCATTTAGTAGTTCATAACAGTAAATCTTTGTGGTTTCCCAAGGAATGAAATTATGTAATCACCCTGTATACCATTGAGCTTAGGGACCATATTTCTTCACTTAGACATGGGGCCAACCATACATCAGAGTCTTTGTCTTCCATTAAAACCCTAATCTTCTGAGCACCTCAGGTGTGTCCACTCTTAGCGAGCTCTTTGCAGAGGTGTGGCTCAGATGTAGAAACTAGGTTTGGAATGTTTTTGAATTTTCTCAACATCTATCCACCAGAAAATCATGTTCATGAATTTCAAACTCAGGTTTGTGACCATTTTATCCTCAAACCTATCAAAAATCACATTATGGTGGGACATATAACCTATAAACTCTCTCTAAGCTATTGCCATGTAGCTGGGACACTTTAGCTGTCAAAAAAATGTCCATCATCTTTGGTCAGGGTTGGTCATGAATTATGCAAGCTCAGATTTACGTGAGGTCTGGAGAGATGTACCTTCTCCCTGAATACAGCTGCTGTGACTTTAATGTAGACTGGGTCAGGCAAAACTCCCTCTGTTCTCATGGCCATACAATCTGCAGTGAGGCTGTTATCACCACAAACCCTCCCAGTCACTTTCTGGTCCCTGGCCTTAGATTATTCCGATGGCTGGATCATCTGTCTGTCATTGAGAATTAAGTGAATGATAAACTTCATTTCTCCTTCTGCTGGCTAGACTCAAAGTAACAGAATCAGGGAAAGGATCAGCAGAGATTGTGGGACTGGTGAGATGACTCTCACCAAGGCCTGATTTGAGATTATCCAAGCCTGAGGAAACAAACTCTAAAGTCTAAAGGCCAGAGAATAGAGGAGAGAAACCAGTTGGGGTAGGTGAAGGGCAGTAGGGACTAGTGGAGACTTCAGGGAACTGTGGGACACAGATAAAGCCACCACCCTGTTTCAACAATTGTTGACTTTCCTGTCCCTGTCTGATTTTATAAGCCCAAGATATGGATCTAAAATGTTGACAGCTGATTAGAAAGCAAATCCAATTCTGGATTAGGCCTACTGGCTATGGCTGGCTTTCTGAAGGCAAATCTGATTTACCCAAACCTTAACATGAACTATGTTGTTGAGTCTCATTTCACTTGGGGCAAGCATCTTCCTCACCTTCTGGGTTCATGGAGGGGTTCCTGGGTTGGGTTCTCTCTGTGCTCCTCATGATTCATGCAAATTCATTTAGCTGTCAGCACCCCTCAGTTCTCACCTGTGAAATGAAAACCAGGATAACCTGCTTCCTAGTGCCATGGTGACAAGCAAATGAGACAGAAGACAGAAACTCATTCGAAATCCCGCTATGGGCTGGGAGATTAGCATCATTTCTGGGTATATGTCCTGATCAAATTGCTGGACTTTCCTTGCTCATGTTTCCTTCTGAGGCTTCTGAGTCTCCTTTTCTGGGATTGATGCTATCTGTATCCATCTGTCCATGATGTCTTGATTAGAATAAGTATCAGAAAGGAATGGACCAAGTTTGCATCAGTGAACTGATAATGGGGCATAGGGGACTCATCAGTGCCCAGTACCCATATCAGAATCGACCTGCCTCTCCGAGGCACCCTCTGCCTTTTTGTTTTGTTTTTTAAACTGTGCATATAGAGAAGAAGCACTGCTTCCCTCACTCAGATGATTCTATTGGCTAGACATATAGGTGACATTTCTATTGTATACAATTCATGTATGGTCTGCTGAGACCTTGCATGTGAAACTCCATCTGTCATGTCCACAACACAGACACAATCTATTATTTAGAGGTGTATAAAATAACTGCGCTGTTTCTGTTAACAGTCATAAACCCCTCTAGTTTGTCCATTTTCAAGGCATTTTTGAAGAACTTGGGCAATTAAAATCACTCAGAAGCACCACTTTTCCTACAAAAGAATTACCTAGAACATCAATGCCTCTGAATCCATCACCTAATTTGCATTATTCCTTGGTTAAATATAGTATTTGCATGCACAAAGAATAATCTTCGAATATGAAAAGGAATTTATGATATTGCAGTATATTGAGCTCTTTGGAGGAAAGATATTATGTAAATCTCAAAATTAAATATTAAAACAATATTACGTGCTGCCTGTGAAAATGTAGAGCTCTGATATCCTATATGCTGGAACCAGTTCATTTTTAAAGGATGGTCTCATTGGAAAAGAGTGGCTGAGAATCGCTGTAGAGTAGAGAAAAGATTGAGTCAGGGCTTTAAAAACACTGGAATGACTTTAAAGAAAACCTTGAAAGAAGTAAATAAAGGAAAAGTTTTGTTTTTTTTTTTAACTTAACGGAAATGAAATTTTCACTGTTCTTAATGGGTTTTGTTGTTGCTGTTGCTGCTTCCAGAAAGGTTCAGATTGTTTCTTAAGCCCTTCCATTGAGAAGAAACTTGCGGGTGGCCTGGGAAAGATTGACCTTAGAAAGGCCATTTGCAGGCACTGGCATGTTGTCAGTGGGGGGTGAAGTCAGCAGGCAGCACTGCTGTTGACCCACGTTGTGGGTGTCTGCCCTTTTAGCTTTGGGGTTTTCCTCTGCATGGAGAAATCTGAGGCTTTCTTACCTACTACCAGCTTCTTTGGAAAAGAGCCACAGAGTACCAGGCATGGTGAGCTTTGGCAAATATGCGCTAGAGAGCTTTAGTCTCCACAGATAGCAATTCATACATGTGCTAGGCTGGGGGGGGGGGAGGAACTGGATGTGTCTTGGAAGTCCAGATCAACCAGATGACTAGGTATCTGCTGTGGATCCTGAAAGGACTTAGAGAATTGATGTTTAGGTTAATGCTGTGACCAGAAGGACAGAAGGAGATTCAGCTGCCTGTACAAGGGGGCTGGTTGGTCTATCTGAACACATGACCTTTGGGAATACAACAACTTGATGCAATCTCTGTGACAGTTACCTGGTGTTGGGTCAGTGCTTACCAGTGTCTTCCCATTCTCCTTCATTCACTTTCTCAGCAAATGCCCTGATACCCTCTGTCAATCATACGTCGTCCAGACACAAGGGACATAGAAGGAAAGTAAACAGGCAAAGATCCATGTCTTCACAGAGCTTGTAAGAGTCCATATTACCCACTAAGACCAGTCTGAGAGGCCCAGGACAGCCACAAATAGATTGATGATTCTGCTGTAACTCGAGGGTCTAAGCCCCTCAGCTGGGTTCTTGGTCCCTGCTTGAGACCTAGGATATAAGAGCATGCCAATTCCAGAGAGCACGTCAGTTTCTGGTTTCAGTAACTCGTTAGTGACCATGCTAGATGGGATATTTTACTGTTGACTAACTGGAATAGTTTGAGCTCCATGCTGGCTAGGTCACACAAAGATTGTGTTTCATAAATCTTTATTTCTGGTACTGAGTTGTAGCTAGTGATGCTGAGAGTTGTGAATGGTTCCACCGTGGATCACTGCTAAATGACTAGTGTGTCACCAGAAACCTGGGGACTTGTTTGTTCGTCTTTCTCCATCTTGGGTCAAGTGCTATGAGTCTAAGGCATGGGGACAGTAGTGCTGTTGACAGTGTGATGGTACAAAGTCCACATGAGCTTGTTACAATCCTCATCTGCAGAAGAAATATAAGGTGACTTGTAAAACAGCTCCCGTTGCATTGTGATCTTGGCAAAGGAGGGTAGACGCATGGAGAGGGGTCCTGATACTTGTCCTGCCTGATTTTTCTATTGCTTGAAGAGATACCATGACCAAGGCAACTTACAGAAGAAAGAGTTTATTGGGGACTTAGAGTTCCAGAAGGTTGGAGCTCATGACCATCATGACAGGGAACATGGCAGCAGGCAGGCAGGAATGGCACTGGAGTAGTAGCTGAGGGATTACCTCCTGATCTACAAGCACAAGGCAGAGAGAACTAACCAGGAATATAATGGGCTTTTAAAACCTCCAAGCCCATCCCCCAGTGACACACCTCCTCCAATGAGGCCACACCTCCTAATCCTTCTCAACAGTTTCACCAACCAGGGACCAGGCATTCAAATATATAAGCCTCTTGGGGGTGGGGCATTCTCATCCAGAGCACCACACCATTCCAGTGGGAAGCCCCTCTGTGAGCCAACTTTCCAGAAGGGCACACCCGGGTCTACCATAGTGACTCCTGAAGACCGTGTCCAGCTAGATGCTTAAAGCATAGAAAACATTCCACAAATGTTAATAAATAAATTAATAAGGAACATTTCAGTCCTCTGAAATCACTTTCTGGCATCACCAAATGCTTTAGCTTTAGCTCTTTCAGTAGTTTCTCCTCCTCCTCCTCCTCCTCCTCCTCCTCCTCCTCCTCCTCCTCCTCCTCTTCCTCCTTCTTCTACTTCTTCTTTTTTTGGTTTTTCGAGACAGGGTTTCTCTGTGTAGCCCTGGCTGTCCTGGAACTCACTCTGTAGACCAGGCTGGCCTCGAACTCCGAAATCCGCCTGCCTCTGCCTCCCAAGTAAGGCATTTCATTCTGGGTTAGATTAGAATTAAGCCTATAACTCCTCCTGGTACTGATGAGGCATGGGACTTCTTATGTACTGAAGCCCCAAACTGACCCCATGGGAGCCTCTTGACTATGACCTAGCCTGCTCCCTCTGCTCCCCACTGTCAGAACCACTGGCTGGCACATCAGTAGCTAGCTGGGCTAGCTTTCCAGTGCTGTTGTCTGTCCACCTGCATCTGGGCTCCCTGCCTGTCATTTTCACAGCACAGTCCATGTAAAGCAGGCAGGAGCACAAGGGGCTTTTGAATGCAGCAATTAACAAAACAGTAATCAAGCTAAGTGTTTAATTTCAGAAAATTAACATCTTCTCAGAGCGGATGTGAAAGACTGGGGGAAAAGGCACAGCAAGTGTTCTGGGTAAATAAAGGTAAAGCTGGACCACAAATATTTTGTAGGTAAGTAGGGGATCTGTCAGCACCTGAGACCATGGGATCAGTGTCTGCTTAACTGTAGGATGGTAGCTATAGCGTTGAACCCTAAGATTTTAAAGCATGCATTTCCTTTTTTGCCCTTTTCTTCTTTTTTTCTCCTAGGACATAAGGACAACAACAAGGGTCTCTGTGTTGTATCTGCCCCATAGAAAAATCCTAGTGTGATTTTGTCCTTCCTTAAACATTGCTAGCCACATGGATAGCATAGTGAGTCCTTGGATGAGTAATAAGAGGGGTGTGTAACACACACACACACACACACACACACACACACACACACACACACAATGTTAATATTCTCCTGGTGGGTCCTGCAGGGAAGGAACCGTGTCTCATCCCTCCAGGACACTCTCATACCTTAGCACTGTGTCTTCAGCTTTAGTCTCCTGAGTGGCCTTTGATCCTATTCACAGACACTGCCTCATAAGCCAGTGGCACGGTTCTTTACAGGATGTGTACAGGGAGGGATGCTTGTAAAGAATCCGGTGTGCAGGGATTCGGGTAGAGTCAGGGAGACAGCAAAGTTCTCTTGGTATCTGTTCCCTCATCTGGAAGGTGGGAACAAATGCTGAGACTAAAGATGGGGACAGCAGGGGGGAAGTGTCTGTGTGTGAGGAATTCTGTGAGGTCTGAGGTAGGCTTGAGGCTTTGTGATGAAATGCGGCAGTTAATAGGGAGAGTGGAGCTCTTGGGTCACACTGAGCTCAGCACTGCCTGCAGAAGCCCCTCAAATGAGACAATGGCTGGAAACTTCCTAGGAGACATCCCAGAGGCTTCCAGAAGAGTTCAGGGATGGCATCTAGAGAAGATAGGTTCAGTCCTACGCGTAGCAAATTGTGGGGGATTTGAGCACCTGTTCAAAGTGTTGTTTATGCAGTTGGATATTCAGACTTCAATTTTCTCTCTCAAGTGGGGAAGAAGGTTGGTTGCCAAGTGCGCAGGGGATAGTGTTGGGCTGAAGAGTTGAGAGGAGTGGAGCAAATCTGATGAACAATCATGGAGAATGGGGGATGCAATAACCAGAGAACTCTGGGTTTCTAAAATGTGGTGAGAGCTCATTTGGAGCTGATAATCACATATTTGCAAAGATGCTCTGCTGTCCCTGCCTGCCTTGCCCTTTTGTACGGCCTTCCCAACAGCGTGCTTCCTGGATATCAGACCCTACAAGGAGACTGTGTATCTATGTCTGGTTGAGTTTTGACAGTCATATGGTGTGAAAAGGGAAAGACTCCCCTGCCTGAGGGCAGGAGTACCTCAAATATCATTACTGGGAAGACAGAAGCTAAGCAGAATAGTAAGCCATATGAATCAGAAGGGAGTTGACTTCGTGGGTGGAAATGGTACCAACAGGGCAGATGAAGCCAGGAATAGTTACAATGGATCATTGGAGATGGTGCTGAGGACGTACAAAACTTAGTGTATAATTTTGAAAATGGCATAACTTCAGGTAAAATAAAGTCCAAGTGCAGACCGTGAACTGAGCAGAGGTGGGAAAGGCGTGGAGATGAAGGGGTGAAGCCTGAGTTCTCGAGAGGACATTGGGATCATTCTCTGGTGAGCAAGGCTCGTGGTGGAGCAGAAGACAGAAACAGCCATGAATGGGGACATGATGGAGGAAAGGGAAGGAGTACATGATTGTCTCAAGGAAGTGGTGGTCCAGACATGTGGCACTTCTGCAGAGGATGCAGGGGATGCTAAGAAGTATGTTAAGAGAGGCAGGAAGGACACCCCCACGTCCTGCTCCTGAGGAGTGTATGGGTATCAGGCATAAAGTCACCAAGTACTAACACTGGGAGGGCTGTAGGGGAGAGGTGCCTCTGAGGAGAGCTTTTCCTTAACACAAGTATAGGAGGAACGTTGTCAGAGGAGGAAGTAGGGGATAGAGGCCTTTCTGGCTTCTGAGCAGCCTCTTTGGAGGGTCCAATGGGAATGTGATCCTTGGTGGGATGGTAAAGCCAGGTTGAGGGAAAAGAGACTGGGATTTTGTGGGGATGGTGGAACACAAGGAGGAGCTTGTGGTGTATGCTGCAGGAAGGCAGCCAGCTGCAGTGAGCCACCCTGATGAGGAAAGGCAATGGTGGTGGCAGAGGGGTCCCAGCCATTGTATGAGGCTCTGCTGAATGTGTCTGGGTGAGAGCTTGGGAGGAACCAGGACATACAACCCACTGTAATGAATCTTTTGTTGTCTTCAGGGCAAGCAAAAATCACCCGAGTGGGTGGTGGACTTTCTGGTGACACTTTCTGGGATCCGACATTAGATCAAAGGTGTCCACACTTATCCTATACCAGGAAAGGCAGGTAGGCCCAGGAGTCAGCTCAACAGAGCACATCAGCTAACCTCAGGTCCTGATGACCCCTATGTGCCTTGGCAGTGATCCTGATGACTGCTGAAGACAAGCACCTCCATCCTGATACACACAACTCCACAGCCTCCCATGCCTTGAAGGTTGCACAGCTCAGGTTTGCTGTCACTTCTACAGCACATTCTCATTTTCTCAGGTACCTTCTGGTTCCCTTGGTAGAGAGAAAGAGATGTGGAGAAATACTAATCTGGGGGCACTAGGAGCAGAATGCATGGCAGGGCTATTGACCTCTGCTTTAAGGAGCAGTGTTCCCCATACTTGGATGGAAGGAGTTACAGGGAGCCCAGTTCTCTCTGAGAGAATAAGGGTTCCTGAAGACAGTGGGTGATATGAGTCTAGCTGCCTCCTACCCTGGGGCAAGGCATCCTCTAGGGATAGTGGAATTGCTGAGCTCCTAAGTGTAGGGACAGGATAGAGGGCCAGCTAGCATCTCCTGGAAAGGAGGCCAGGCTATTTCTGGCTCTGCATTAACTTGCTGGGGACTTAAGGAAGTCGCTGTCTCTCTCCTGCCTTCAGCCAGCTAATCTGTAAATTCTAAGAGTTGACAGAAAATTGAATGACCTGGATGTCCTCTCAGAGCTTAACATTTCTGATTTCCAGATTTGTAGATAAGCAGTTTCCAAACCTGGGCACGAATCGGATTCCTGTGAAGGTCTGGAAGGGTCCTTAAGCCCAGATTACTGGGTCCTGCCTCAGCCAGGGTGGGAAGCAAGAGCCTGCAGTTATTACCAGTTCCCAGGTGATGTTGATCTGAGACCACAGTCCGAGAATTCGCAGAGTTAGGTGGATGGATTCAGTGAAGAATATCTCTCACATGCATGAGACAGAGAAGAAGAAATGAGGTTCCTGCATTAAATCCTTATTTTTAAGAAAGACTCCATCCACAGGTCCCAGGTGTGCACGTATGTGCATGCATACTTGCGTGCATGCCCGAGAGCACATGCGCACACATATACACAACTTTGGCTTGGAACCAAATCTTTAATATGGAAGGAAGAGCCTCTGACTCTGTCTGTGGGTATGAAGCTCACTCAGCTTGTTCAACTTTGAAGCCCTCACTTTTCCTCATGGAGTCCTACCTGCCCCCTGACTCAGCCAGTATCCCACAACAACAAGGAACAAAGACTGCACACCCAGGGCGTCCTCTGACACAAGGTAATTCCAGGTTAGAGAGGGAATTCAAAGGAAGTGTCAGGGTTAACTCTCAGAATCAAACATGAAGCCAATGTTCACAATAGGAGAAAACAATGAGAGAAATAATTAATTCTGCTTTTGTATTCATTCCCAGGCTCCAAACTAATTGCTTATTTGTTTAATCTACTTTGACCAGAAGTGTTACTGCACCAAAAGTATTTAATGAGTCAGGCTTCCTGATGTAAAATTCAGGCATATTTGTGCAGTGGGATGAGTTTTCATCAACAGAGGGAGAGCCTGCTCTCTAGATAGGGCCTTCTGAGCTGAGTTTCTTCCTAGAATGGAAATGTCACCGGAAACACAAGTCATCAGAGTGCAAAACACACTTTGCCATCAGTACCAAGAGGCCTGGACTCTTTAGCTGATGTTTCAATACGGGTTTGGGTTTTTTCCTCCTGTGGATGTGCTTTCCACGAGGGAACAGCCAGCCTGCCCCTCCCAGTGGGCCTCTCCTCATGCCCTCATCCACACCTTTCTAGGAATTCCCACAAGTTAACCCGAGGCTCCCAGGGAATTCTCAGAGGTTCCCAGCAGCTTGGTCCCCCTGAGATGAGGACTGACTAAGACCCCTGAATTTCTTCTTCTATACAATGCAGAAGTCCTGTCCCTACCTCCCTGGAACCCCTGGATTTATAGCTGTTCCATGCCCCCTTCCAGGATTCACAGCTCTGACTCCCCTCATCTACCCTTTTCTAAGTGCTAATACATATGTTCTGTAGAACTAAGACATTGCACGTATGCGTGCGCACAAACACACACCCTTTTCCTCTGAGGACTTGGGAGAAGATCCCTAACCATTGCAATAAGAGCAACGTTTGATGGGCATCTGAAATATGGCTAGTGATCCCGGTTAAGTGGAAAGTGGCTAAAACCATTTCTCCTTCCAACTAAAGACCGTACTTCAATGACGGAGAAAAGGGAAGTTAAATAATGGCGAGCTTATGTCCAGGCCTAGCACATTCCCAGTGACTTTATGAACAGTGAGGGCTTTGAATTGGGCAGAGCCATCCAGGGCAGTGTTTTTAAAGGCTAGCAGTATAATGAAGACAGGCCACGCTTAGATATGAGAAGCTGGTTGCTGAGCCTGCAGTGATCAGTGCCTACCACACCTGTAAATGTTAGGGAGTTAGGACTTTTTCCAATGGGGAGGTACTGAATGTTTGGGGGTATTAGGGTAAAGGGTAAGGTCAAGCTCCAGGAAGGCTAGTCTTGCTCTACTGTAGTTTGAAGTAAAAAGATTCCGAGGTAGATATGAACTCTGGAACAGTAGGGTGAGGCATAAGGACAGCAGCAAGATCTGTGGAAAGGCCATGGTAGAGCCTCTGGAACACTTGGGTCATGCCTCTGGGTGAATACGGCACGGCTCTCTCCCCAGAGTTATAGATTGTCTTGGAAACAAGACAATCTCTCTTCTTAAATTATTTCCGGGTGTGTGTGACAAGCTGACTCCAGGTTTCACAGGGCTCGCTCTCTCTCTCTCTCTCTCTCTCTCTCTCTCTCTCTCTCTGCTTTCCCTGGCTCCGAGTCTCTTCTTGCCTAGCACCTCCACCCTGACATGGTTGACATGTTTATTTATTGTCTCAAATGTATCTATGAAATAAATGCCAAGGCCACCATTGGATCGTTTGTCTGCCATTTATCATGAGGAGCTATGCCCAGGCATTGATTTGGATGTGTGAGCAGCACTAGTCCCAGGAGAAGGGTTGTAGGTGGATGCCAAATGCCCAGCCTGACAGGAGTGGTAGACCACACATGGCACAGCCTCAGAACATTTGGAAAATTCATAATGTGAGGATTAACATTCTTGGTGTATGCCTGAAAAATATAAGCTTCAACGTTGCTAAGGCCTCGGGGTAATTCAGGATTGCATAGTAAGCAGAAGGCCAGGCTGGAATAGGAGCTTGTCTCTCAGCAACATTATAGGGCCCTGCATACAGCCCTCCTTCACTTCTGCTAATTCCTACTGCACCAGGCTGGGGCCCTGGACTGCTTGCTATTCCTTAGTTCACCTGTCTTCACAGCTGTGGTCTATGGTATAGAAGGCAAACTATGAATCCAAGGACCACTGGCTTGGGGATGCTATTGTAGACAGGATAGGAGGCTGGTAATTCCATATGCTCCAGCAATTCAATCCTAGGTTTACTCTCAAGAAAAATGCACGCATATGCCACACAGAAACTGGTATATGAATACTCACAGAATCATTCTTGTGTGTGTGTGCGTGTGCTAGGCATGCGTGTACATGTGTGATGTATAGATGCATGTAGAAAGCAGAAGAGAACTTTAGCTGTCATTCTGATTTTTTTCCACTCTGTTTTTTGAGACAGAGTCTCTCATTGGCTTGGAACTTGTGAAATAGGCCAAACTGGATGTCAAGCAAGTCCCAGGCATTTCACCTGTCTCTGCCTCCCTAGCTCGGGGATTGCAAGGGAGAACAGGTTCTGGGGCTTGAATTCAGGTCTTCTTGCTTATAAGGCAAGCTCTTTATTGATGGAGCCATTTTCCCTGACCCTGAATAATAATAATAATAATAATAATAATAATAATAATAATAATAATAATAGAAAAAACCATTTTCACATATGTATAGAGTATATTAGGGTCATATTCGTGCTCCTTTACTCTCTCCTCTTCATCCCTCTCTCTTGTTAACTCCTTTCTACTTCTTCCTAATGAGTCTTTTTCATGCTGCCGTGTAGTTCAAGTGTGTGCGTGTATGTGTAGGTCTTCTGCAGGTAGCTATACCTTCTGCATATTCTATATGCCTGGCCATTCCACGCCAATATGGCACTGTCTCACAGCATTAGTCTCCACCTCCAGCTCTTACACTTTTTTCTGGCTCCCTTTATATGTTCCCTGGGCTTTGGATGGTGGTGTTTTAGTCTCATTTAGAGGTGACCACTCAACTGTCACTTTTTCGGTATTTTGACCTGTTGTGAGTCTCTGCATTAACTGTCACCCCGCCAAAAAGAAGCTTGCCTGACCAGGCTGAGAGTAGCATTAGTCTGTGGGTATAAATGTAAATACTTAGAAGTCAGTTCTGGCTACACACAAATTTAGCAAAATATCAGTAGTACATTCTTTCTCCCTCGGGTCTGTGGCCTCCCCGTCCATGGGCCCTTGACAGTTGCAGGCATATGTTCCCACCTGTAGAATGGCCTTCAATTCCAATCAGAAGCTGGTTGGCTACCCTCCACCTCCCAAATATTCTGGCCACTGTTTCAGCACTGTATGCTTCTTGTCTGTCTATCCAGAGCCATAGCACAAAGGATCCACAGCTGGGAAAGACAATTGGCGACCTTTCTCTCCTTTCAGCCTGCAGAGAACCTTCTGGTAGATGGGCTCCAGCCAGCAGGAAGGATGCTGACAGCCCAGTGCCAGCGTTATCTTACCACCAGTGTGGAAACCATTCAAAAAGAATGCTTGCATTAAAAGTGGTTAGCAGGTCTTGAGTTTACATAGTTCATGCTGAGACAGCAGTATCTCTAGGGGAAAAGATTACTCTGAGGACCATCTCCTATGTAAAGACCAAGGAAGATGACCCCACTATGTCCACTGTGGGTTATTATAAGATTAAGATCCTCTCCTTAAGAGTCCTCTGATCTGAACTCCTTCAGGCTGAAGAGACCATTCACCCTTCAGGAGACTTTGAGACCTTCTTTTTCAGCTGAGTAAGTTACAAAGAATTCGGTAATGACTTGTAGAATCCGAGCTGAGAGAGATGGAATCAGACCATCCCTGGTAGGATCCCCAGCTGTACAAGCAATACTGTTTTCTTCTTAGAAAAGGTTTGATGACCTCCAAAAATTCCAATGTCTTATTTTCATAACGTCTTCAAACATTGTACTTCAACAAAACAACTTAATTCAGAGTGCATTTGCAGTTTGCTGTGAATTTTCTTTAAAACTACATGTAAATATTTTTGATGTCTATTTTTGATTAACATAGTAAACTTGTATCAGTTGTTAGATCCCAACGTGGATTATGGATAAACCTCTTGAAAGAATTATTTTGACCCAAAAATCAATTAAGAGATTATGAAATAATTTCTAATAAGCAAGTATAATGCTTCAAACTTAATAATTATCATAGAAAAAAAGCACATTTAATTATTTTATTTTGGAATTGGAAATTATTATCTGTTAGGGGAAAATATCCCTATTGAACAAGGGAAACAAAATGAGTAAGAAAAGAAACTTGAATGTGGTCGAATTTGTAGCTGATTAAAGGGGTCAGGGCACAGACCATCCCAGGGGCACTATCAAGGTTTCTACACGGCTGTACTCCTGGTCCATGCATGGAAGGATGGACTTTGGAGCTAGATTCCTGGCACCATCTCAGTCTCCATGGAGCCGTATGCCTTCCTGCCCTCTTTGGAGCCTTTTGTAAAGACAGGAGCCTAGCTATTGCTATGTTTGATGCCCATCTCTTGTACTGTTGGCCATGACCAGTGACCAATATTGGGCTGACACTTGTCCTACGTCGTCATTGCCGTCCTTTCCAACTTGCCTCAGGGCCATCTTATCTACGAGTTAGCCACATCCCAGTTGTTAGAACAGGCACGAACATTCTGTGCACTTGTTATTTTACATGTGATGCTCTCTCTTGGATTTGTCTGCTACAAAGCAACTGGGGAGAAAGTTTTCAGTGGCACAAACCGAGACAAAGGACATCTCTCCCTTGGCCTGCCCTTGTTTTTTCTCCATCCTGGAGTCACGTGAAACTGCTTTTAAATTCTTTTCTAATTCTGACATCTTTAAATCTTGATACTGATGGTAGGCTTCCCTAGTACATACTCTCGGCTCTAACTTTGCTTGAACCCTGGTTAGATTTTGTATTGGGAACAGAAGGGACCTTCTTTGTTTCTTGCTCTCTTTATGATCCTGTTGGGGTAGCATCTGTGTTTTGTGGGCAGTTTATTCCTGTTTAGATTTTTTTCTGAACACCTCCTTTTAAGACCACAGATCTTTACTGTCATTTCAGTATTTTCTTTCTAAGTAACCCCTTAACTAATTAATTTTTCTTACCTTTTCTTTTAAAAAGTCCTCTCTCTCTCTCTCTCTCCCTCCTTCCCTCTCCCCTAAATTATAATAATCTTGTGAACTCTTCATTTTCGTTATTCCTCTCTCAGCAGAATGTTTAATTTACTCAAAAGCTTTGTGCGTCCTTGCAAAACAGATTCTTTCGAGCATTCAACAAAACCATTTCTTCCTTTGAGGATTAAGTAGAAAACACTGGCCAGAACTGACGGCTGAAATCAATGTTTTGGGGATGGAAGGGTCACAGGGGTTGCCTCATGGAATTAATCTTCCTATCTGCCTTAGTTTTTCTAGAAGTTGGTGTTTGGATGAACTCCCAAGCTTCTTTTTATTTTCCATTTGTCTGATGGTTTCATAACACATAATAGATCAGCTTTAGGGGTGATGTTTGTCCTTGAAAAAGGAAAACCAAGTCCATCATTGTAAGTGCTGCTGATGGCAGAACCAAGCTGTCAGCTGCCCATGCCTTCCATGCAGGGGCT
>JADRCH010000097.1:5861917-5950083 GCA_019843965.1 Rhynchomys soricoides | reverse complement strand
CTAGCTGTGAGCCTCTGGTAAAGCAGGGTATCATGGCAACAGGAAGGTATGATAGAACAAAGCGGCTCACCTTCTGATGACCAAAAAGCAGAGAGACAGGAAGAAGTCACAGACAATATATTCCTTTCAAAGATACAACCCCAGTGTTCTTCTCTGACTAGGCCCCACCTCCTAGTTTCCATCACATGCCAATAATACCATCAGGTTATGACTTCATCAGTGAGCTAACCTGTTGATAATGTAAGAGCCTTGATGGTTTTCCACATATCAATAGCACCACTAGCCTGGGACAAAGCTTCAAATATACCAGCCTTCAAGGGAAATTTAATAGACAAACCACAGCACACATTAGTATTGTATTGATTCCTATGTGTATATTTATGAACACATTTTATGGATATTTCTACTATGAATTGAGTCATACCGATATTAGTGTGTATATATTTACAATCATTGTATCTTCTTAATACAATGTTTCTTTTATCAATATATATCACATTTATCTCATAGTTTTAGGTTGAGGTCTGCTTTGTTGAATATAGGATAGCCACTTTACTTGCTTTCACATTCTGTTTGCTGGGAATAGAACATTTTATCCATTCACTTTCAGTTTGTATATTTCTTTGCCACTGTGGTGAGTTTCCTACAGGCAGCAAGTAGTTGGATCTTGTTTTATCATCTAAGAGGCTTCTTTGCCTTTTAACTAGAGAATTATAACCATTTATAATAAGGATTACTAGTAAAAAGCATGTTCTACTTTCTGCCATAGCGTTGCTTTTTCTAAGGCTTGATTCCCTTCCATGTCCCATTTGCTCATCTGGTCTTAGTATATTTATTCTTCCCTATGTTATCTTGGTTGTGTTTATCTTCCTTTTCTGTGTGGAAGACTTTTAAATACCTCCTGTAATGCTGACATAATGTCATGAATTGCTTTAGTTCATGTTTATCTTGAGGGTCTTTGTTTCTCCTTCTGCTCTGAATGCTAAAAAAGAAAAGATGAAACATAAAAAAAGGGAACAAGTGAGAAGGAAAATCAAAATCAAAGATTTTAAAATGGAGAACAGTAAAGGGGAAAAGGAGAAAACGAAAATATTCTAGTGAAATTTTTTCTTTAAAAGAGTAGATGAGGAAATGGAAAATGGGTTAAGAATTAACCTCTCTCTCTTTCTCTCTCTCTCTCTCTCTCTCTCTCTCTCTCTTTCTCTCTCTCTCTCCCTCCCTCCCTCCCCTTTTTGGAGGCAGGGTCTGTAGCTCAGTCTGGCCTTGGACTCACTAAATAGGGGAAGGTGAATAAGATAGCCTGGAACTCCTGGTCTTTCTGCCTCTTCCTCCTGAGTCAGAATTACAGAGTTGCATCATCACACCCAGTTTTGTGCTATTCTGGAGATTGAACCCATGTCTTCATATGGTAGGTGAGCACTCTGCCAATTGAGATACAGCTATAGCCTAAGAATTAAACATTAAAAGAGGGCAGGGAGATATACATGTAAATTTCAATCTAAGCAGGCATGACAAAAAAAAGTTTTAACCAAAAGCAAGCAAGCAAATAAACAAAAACCTTGCAAATTTCCTTTCTGTGACTATGGACTTAGAAGGGAAAGTTCTGTTCAGGCTTTGGAGAAAGTGTAGACTGTATACTGTCTGCTTTCCCTGTTTCTCTTTGGTTCAACCAACAAAAAGGAATGGTTTGTGGACAGAACCACTTGTAACTCAATGTGTGCTGCCCAGATTCACACGGGTTTCATGTTCTACATGCATTCCAATGACTGGCCTGTCACTGGCTGCTGTTGCAGATCCAGGTCCAGGTCCATGTTTGGTTGGCAGGAAAACAGTATGGAATTGCAACCATCAGCTCTGAAGCAGGGACAGCAGTGGATCCTGTCCTAATCTGGTTTCCATCACTGGGATAAAACGCTAACCAAAACCAACTTGAAATAGGTTCACTTTAGCTTACACTTCAGGCATCAGTTCATGACTAAGAGAAGTCAGGATAGGAGCTCAAGGCAGGAACCTGGAGACAGAAACTAAAGCAAAAACCACCGTGGGGGAATGCTGCTCCCTGGCTTTCTCTCCACAGCTTGCTTAGCTTGCTTTTTTTGTAGAACCCAGGGCCACCTGCCATGGGGGTGCCACCACTCACACAGCGGACTGGGCCTTCCCACATCATCATTTATAAATAAAATGCCCCATAGACATGCTCAGAGATCAATCCAATAGGACTCTCCAATTGAATTTCTCTCTTCCTGGGTCATTTTAGTTTGTGTCATCTTTACCTAAACTAAGTAAGCCACACAGATCTGGCAGCCCTTCCCTTAGCTCTGGTGTTCTGAAACAGCTCCTGTAGGCCTGCAGGCACAGGCTCACCCCATCACCTCAGTGCTTGCCACCTTCCCTCTTACACTGATGGTCCAAACGCCTTTGTCCTGCCCCCTTTCCCCTTCACCCTACCCTCCCCCTGATATTTTGGTCCCAGCCTGGTATGGCTTTCCACTTCATAGAGCTCTTGCTTTCTTCATCATCATCATCATCATCATCATCATCATCGTCATTATCATCATCGCTTTCCACTTCATAGAGCTCTTGCTTTCATCATCATCATCATCATCATCATCATCATCATCATCATCATCATCATCATCGTCATCATCATCATCGCTTTCCACTTCATGGAGCTCTTGCTTTCATCATCATCATCATCATCGTCATCATCATCATCATCATCATCATCGTCGTCGTCATCATCATCATCGCTTTCCACTTCATAGAGCTCTTGCTTTCTTCATCATCATCATCATCATCATCATCATCATCGTCATCATCATCATCACTTTCCACTTCATAGAGCTCTTGCTTTCTTCATCATCATCATCATCGTCATCGTCATCGTCATCATCGTCATCATCATCATCGTCATCACTGGTTTTTAATTTAATTATTACTTAGGTTTTGAAGATTCCACTGCATAGATTCGAATAATCTGAAACCTACCATGTAGGCCCAGGCTGTCCTAAAACTTGCAGCAATTCTCCTGCTTCAGTCTCTTGAGGGTTGGGACTTCAAATGTGAGGCATTATGCCTGACTCTTCAGAGTTTGGGTCAGAGTCTTTTCTATGTTTGCCAGACTGGCTCTCCAGCCAGCACTTGTATCAGCTCATGGCTTCGTTCCCAGACATGGGAAAATGAAGTAACCTTTGACTCTCCCAGCTGTAAGTCAGGCAAGACATTATCAAAATGACTTTTCAACAACCACACATTGTAGAGCCAAGAAAGCTCCCCGTGTGCCTTTCTTCCTGGCTCTCCTGCCCACTCTGCTGGTCCTCTGCATGGTCCCAGGCCTGGTAGACTGTTTCTCCTCAGCTTGCTCACCATCCTTTCACCTCTGTCTCTGTTGTCTGCACACAGCTACCGGCCTCAGCGCCAGGAAGTTCTTTCTCTCCCTCAGTTCTCTACATATAGCTATCAACCTTGGTGCTGGGACATTCTTTCTCAACCTCTGTTCTGCTCTCCAAAATCACTGAGATTTTTAAAGTCCACTTGCAGATAAATTTTAGTGCTTTTAGTGATCCCTCCACCTCAAGAAGTAGGTGCTCTTCTGCCTTTGATTCTATCACCCAGAGAAGATGGCTATTGCTGTGTGCTTCTAACCTGCCAGCTTGGAGCCCCTTTTTGTTTCTTTGTTTACTTGTTTAATTTGTCACTGCTTTTGTTGAGACACCATCTCATATAGTGTAGTCTGGTCTTGACCTCACTATATAATCAAGGATGACCTTTAACTTTTGACTCTTGTGCCTCTGCCTTCCTAAAACTGGCATTACAAATGTGTACCATCATGCTTATTTTTCTGTGGTGCAAGGGATTGAACCCAGTGCTCAGTGCATGCTCAGTGAGGACTCCAACAGCTGACCTACATTCCCAGCTCTCTGAGTCTTCCAGTATTAATAGATGACATTTTACCTCTTGAGACAGAGGGAACCTGAAAACCTGTGGCATTTCCAAATCAACATCATGTAAACTGTGCTTCCACATGGCCTACAAGGGTAGTCTGAGTGACAAGATGTGGTAGGAGAGCACTGTTATCAGGAGTCCATCATCCAATCTTGGGTCATACTGGGACCCCCAAATATGAGGCAACTCTGAGAGACTGTGTCACTTTTTGAACTACCTTGACTTCCCTCCAAAGCATGCAGGGTCCTGAGCAAGGCCAACATGTGCCATCCAAATGGCTAACCACAAAGGCTGTGGCTAAATCAGGGGCCCAGTTCCCAGTTCCATTTTATCCACCTGAGCAGTTGGATTTAACATATTTTGTCCCCTGAGTGCTTCCTTCCATTTGATTTCCAGGCAATCACCCCCTTCAGGCTCCTACTTCATTGGCCTTGCCTTCTTGAGATCCTGTGCTGTTTTCTACTCATTTCCAACATCTTAAAACATGCACTCCACTAGGGCTCATCATGATTTGTCAGTTCCATGCCTTTCTGATTTATTGAATTGCTAATTGTGCTAATTTTACACACCTGTCTCCCTATCCCCTGTCTACATAAGATATCTTAGACACCTGAAGAGTAACATTCAAAGTGGATCAACTGGTCTCCCTTCCCAGATGGCTACTGTTGATGTCGTCTCTCATCTCGTTCATCCTTGCCCTATGGCTGTTCCAAAGAAAAACCTTGCAGCCATTTTCAATTCTTTTTGTTCTATATCCCACAACTATGGAGCCATTCCCAATGCCAGCATTCCTTGATTTGTGAAGGGCTACATCCCCTGGACACTGTCATAGAATTGGAAAGACAATAAATCAAAACTACATTGTGCATGATTTTTCCAGGAGAGACAACTCTCTAATCACCCTAGATCGGCTACCCACAACAGAACAGAGGACCAATCACACTCAAATCTGGTTTACTGCAGCAGTGAATCCACTGGGGTTACCCCACTGGGGTGACCCAAAGCCAGCTGCATCACTGAGAAGCGTGCCCCAACATCCGTGACAATTGTGGATGTAAGCTACTATCTCTGATGCTCCCAGCACAATCCACAGGCAGCTCCACCACAGAGAGTCTCACCTCTCCAGAAATTGTTATTGCTTGTATAAACTTGGGAAAGGGCCCTGTGAATCTTGTCATTTTCTGAGCATCCTGGGGCTTTTAAGTTTTATGAGCTTTCTGAGTCTTATGAGTCTCCTTCTTCTCTCCAGGAGGGAATGATCTTATTGGGAGAAAATAGCTACACTACAGCACTCAGTGCATCTAACACCAAGGTTAGGCCAACCTAACTTAAATGTGCTCATAACAGTAGTCTACAGTTGGGAAGACTTATCTAATGTAGAACCTAGTTTATAACAATATATCAAACATCTCATATAACTTAATAAAAACAGCTGTGCCCCAAACCAAACATAACACACACACACACACACACACACACACACACACACACACACACACGTGATATAATGACTGTGGATGATGGTCTAGGGTCTCTATATGTTTATAACGTGGCTTATTGCTGCTGCCCAGCACTGAGAGAGTATTGTAGCTGATATTACTGGGTTAATAAAGGATCAAAATCAGAAGTATCCTCTGCTGGATATGAATCACTTTTTTTTTTAACATGGTAGAGTTGAAGAAGGAAGGTCAAAGTGTCGTTACATTGGAGACTGTTTCTGTACAGGCTCTGTCATTGGAGCCTGACCTCACAAGAGTGGCTTTAGGATAGGTCCGTCTGCTTTTATGGGCCCACACCTTCTGTTTGCAGCACAGAAGAAGTCGACACTGTCAGCACGCAAGTCAGATTGTCATTGGTTGGTTGTCATCTGCCCTGCTTGCCTAGAGTAGAAGCCCAAGGCCCTCCCCCTTGACGATGATTCTTCCACATCAGACCCTTTGCTCCAACTGTTTCTTCTCAAATGCTGCTCCAGCTATTCTCTAGCTTATACTCCTGTACCTGCAACTGAGGGAAGCCTTTGCTGACCACAGCCATGTACCTCCTACACTGGTGTCTACCTCCGATTTCCCTACTTAATTTCCCCCATTGGGATTACTATCTTTTCTGAATCCTGGTATTTGTTTATCATGTCTAGACTCCAAATCCTTCTAGTAGAGAGCTGGTTCCATGAGGGCAAGAAACTTTACTTTGCTCATGAGTACCTAGAAGTGCAACTCCATGGCACATGCGTAATACCTGTTCAATTAATTAACAAAGCTGGGCTAGAATACCACAGTAGGAGAGAAAAAATGCATTAGACAGCTGAATGAAGATAAAATGTTCTTTCTACTTATTAGTTTAGTAGAATAAATTTGACATCATAAAAACAAAGAGGGATTATGAATCTCTACAACAGAAATCCAACCCTACAGACATGGTGAGAAAGAACATACCTCAGGAAAATCTAGATGTTATATGTGACTCTAATTTAGGATTGATTATGCTTTTGATCGAAAGACTAATAGTCTCCTTAATAGAATACACAAAATGGGGGATACTAGGTTTAAATTTAATTTGTAGTACAAACAGTGGAGGAGAATTGGACTGGTACCTCTAGCTCATGCCTACAGACAGAGATTGGGACAACATGAGCCCAATTGCTAAGGGCACCGTAGGTAGAAGCGTGTCCTGCTATGGCAGAAATAGGTAGCAGCTGGTCATTCTTTATAGCAAGGAAAACTCAAGTACAATCTGACTTCTTTCTTTAGATCTTTATTCTGTGCAACAAGAAATGTTCTAGTTACTTTTGATGGGAGAGGTAAGACCAAGGAGAAGAAGACAATTTTGAGATATGAGTAAGGACTATTCGTAAGTAGTGAGAGTTACAGAAGCGCAGGGCAGGGTGTCCCACACAAAACAGGAACGTGGCAGCAAGTATTTGGTAGGAATATTGTAGAGGAAGCCAGATCACAATGGCCATCCCATCCCAGGGAAAGTGAGAGGAAAGGAAAGAAGGAAGGAAGGAATGAAGGAAGGAAGGAAAAAAGAACTGGGTTGGAAACAATTTTACACAGCTGTACTATAGTCCCTATTGGAGGAGCCCATGTTTTGCAGGGAGGGGCTGGCTATTCAGTGATCAGCTGGAGTCCCAAAGGAGACATGCCTCTGTGTGAATACAGTGGTATAATGTCTGCAGTCTTCAGTCAGTTACACCCCAAGGAGTAAGAGCTCTGAGAGACGCACTGTGTTGGCCAACACATGGTCTCTAATAGACTTTGCGCATACTGACCTCCAAAGCCCCAGAGGACACTGATGCTAAGGTGTTATGGTAACATTTGCTACCCTTCTCACTCTAGTGAGAAAACTTGGAACATCTGTAGAATGTGCACTCTGCTTCCCCTTTCCCTGTACAGGCTGATGTTAGTAGGTGCTAGAGTTCAAGGAACTGTGTGCAAGTCCATGCCTTCCCCCCCTTGCATGACCTGCTAGCTGTGATTCTGTAATTCTGGGTCTTGGAGGGAATCTATTAACTTAAATTGAGGATAGTAAATGTCACTCAGCCATGGTCCTGGAGAAACCCTTGTAAAGTGGAGTTTGAGTGAGGAAACGATCTTCTTCACTACACAAGTGCCAGGACTAAAGAAAGCAGCCCCTGAGCTGGGCGCAGACTGAGCCTCATCCATTACCCGCCTCTTCCCTTAGGAAGACAGCCCTCATTTATTATTTCCAGACTGTTTTCATTTTACTTACATGGTGTGAAAAAATGTTGAATTGAGAAATAAATATTATTTCCAAACTGAAATTTCATAATCGCATTTGCTGATCTTGGAGTTATTATCCTGTTTCCAAACATTTGCTTTGTGTATCATTTCTTCGTTTGTGCTTATGAGTTCCTCATCGCAAATGTTCTCATTTGGAGATTTCTGACGGGGCTTCTGTTTCCGCTCTGTGTTCTTGTCTTCATGAGGGATGCTACCCCCTTGCTTTTTGAAGTACATTAAAGCCATACACGCAAAACCAGAAAGAAATATTTACTGGAATGTTCCTCTCTATCGCATGGCTGCTTAGCACTGAGCATGTCTACTCTCAATATTCTCTTACCCCTGGTTCTTGGCTCTGCTGTAGCTCAACCCATCAACCCATTACACATGTGAAGGTCAAAGGACAAGTCCATGGGGTCCATGGGGTCAGTCCCCTTGTTTCACTTTTACACCGGTTTCAGGACTGGAAACTCAGGTTTCCAGGATTTCGTAGCAAGCACCTTTACCTGCTGAACCATCTCACCAGCGCTTCTATAAGTTTTTTCTTTTGTACCATGAATATTCCACCTCTATCCCAGCCCTGCCCCTATGTACTTTCCTCTGCTAAATTATCACCTTGGGTCTCCTCTGTCATTTCAAGTCCATTCAGCCTACAAACCCCACAGGGAGTTATGCAGATCCAGTTCAGCTAACGAGAAAGCTCAGAAGTCTCTCCTTATTTATCTCTGAAAGATAACACTTCTTCTATATTGAACATCTCTTCAGCTAGACTGTCTCTTCCTCTCTCCACAGCCCCCTCCACGGTTCCTATCATGCACCAGGTCAGTGCCACCATGAGGAGCATCACCTTGTCATGGCCTCAGCCGGAGCAGCCTAATGGCATCATCCTGGACTATGAGATCCGGTACTATGAGAAGGTGAGCCAGCTTTGACCTCATCTAAGGCCAGGCCAACACTGTTCAGTGAGTGTGGCCAGTGGAAGGCACAAGGAGACTGGCTGGACAAAGCCAATAGGGAGAAAAAATTGGATGCTGGAGGCCAGGGGCTCCCTGGGGAGAAAGTCCTTCCTGGGTTCTCTCTGCGTTGACTTGGGATAGAGCCTGCTGATTCATGACAGTCTGGACAGTTCACTGGACTGGACTGTTCAAACCACTCCCCTTCCTACAGCCATGCAATTGCTGTCTCAAGGAGGGTGCAGTAAAACCTCCTGGTACCCCCGTGCCTCCAGAAGATTTCAGAGTCTTAGAAATGAGTGGTTCTCAAAGTTGTTTATCCCATGCCTCCAACTCAAGCTTAGATATTTATAAATATATGCATGTGTCATGACACTAATGTGGAGGTCAAGGAACATGTAATTGGATGTTTCTAAGGGTGAGATAAAAAGAATGAATTGAAATAGAAACCTGTGTGTCTCTTTCCCTGAGGAGTCCACTGCTGCTGCTGAGGGCTACACAGGGCATGTGTTGCCAAGAAAAGAGAAATGGTGCCCGGTGGGGTTTGGTCCCAGACCAGTTCATCCTCCAGGGAAACAGGACATCCACCACAATGGTGAACTGCAGCATTCACAAACATCTTTAAAGAGCAGTGTGCTTCTGACCTACTGTTTGGAAAAGCACCAGATGCATGCGTTTATTTGTTGAAGGACTTGATCATTCTACTGTTGTTAGGTTCTATTCTAGGATGTATTGGTGAACAAAAGAGTTCTGCCATCGGGAGTCTTGCTTCCCCAAAGAGAGAGACAGACTGAACAATGAACATACAAATTATGGAAATGACTAGAATGTTAAAAATAATAGCATAAAAACATAGAGGAGCTGGCAAGATCCTCAGAGGGCAACTGTGTTTTGTGAGCAAACCTGATGACCTTTGATATCTCAAAACCAAATAAAAGTCAGAAGAAAGAACCAACTGCCACAAGTTTGTTCTCTGGCCTCCACACGTGTGTAGTGGCATGCAAATACCCCTGCATCATATATACGCACAGAGAGGCACAAAACATAATAAAATTTTAAAAATTAAAAGAAAGCAAAATCAGAACAGATAAATGGATTCATAAAAGCCAGGCACAGGTAAGTCACAGACTTAAATACCATGGTCATAGTCAGCCTTGGAGGAGATGAGACCTCTTTCAATATTTGAAGAAAGTAAAGTTATGAGGCAGTTATCTCAGCAAGGAGAGAATGGGAGATCCTGCAAAGCCATTGCAGCTGCAGCCATTCCTGCACAGGAGCAGGAAGCAGATGAGAACACCTGGATTGAGGCGGGCAACAGGGGAATAGTACATGTGTGAGAGAGTTCATAACCGGGGGAAGTCTGCAGGTTGAGCTGTAATGAATCAAGGTTTACTACTGAGTAAGACAGGAAGCCACCACAGGACTAAGAGGAGAAGAGACACAGGATGTGACTTATATTCTGAACATCATTCAGGCTGTAAATAGTCCTGCTAGATCCATAATCATCTGTCAGGAAGATAGATATTTGAATTGGAGCATCAACTACGAGCTGTTGAAATTAGCTGGCTCCTATATCTTCAGTGCACACTACAGGTAGAACTAACAGGATGTCTAAGTTGGATGGGATGTGGATGAGTTTTAGAGAGGCCCCCTAGAGTGATGTGGGCATCATCAACTGAGGAGGAGGAGGAGATCTTTGTGATTATGGGTACTGGGGTGGAAGAAGAGAGGAAGTGAGGTTCTGAGGCTAAAACATCTGTAAGAAAACCAGGCAGAGGCATGAGAATAAAAAGCCCATGACCTCGGCCAGAAGATAATTCCTAATTTGGACTTAGGAGAAGGGACCGGTTGATGATGCCTATGTGTGGGTTTCTGGGATGTACACAGTATAAAATCCATTGCATAGGCAAGGAAATCTGCTGGGTGGATGGGCTGGAGAGAACTGGGGAGAATGCAGGAGAGCCCTGCAGAGAGGCCAGATAAATGCCCAAGCAGCAGTGCATTAGAAACAAAGCCCTCATTTCTAGCACCCTGACAAGCTGCTGTGGTCCTGTGACAACCATCGGAGCATACAGCTTGCACATTGGCAAAATGATAGCAGTTTTACATTCCAGAAAGGAGAGGTGCAGACAGGTCACCAATCTTGCCTGTGGGGAGGTGCACCCCTCAGCATTATGGCAGTACCTGCCGGTAAAGAGAATAAGGTAACATCCCTGTCTATCTGGAGGGTACTGGCCTCTGTAGACAGCTGACTCAGAAAACTCAACAAATGGGGGTAAATATTACCTGTTTGTCTTAGTTGGGGTTATCACCGCTGAAATAGGAAACTTCATGATCCAAAGCAAGTTGGGGAGGAAAGGGTTCCTTTGGCTTACACTTCCACATCATAGTCCATCACTGGAGGAAGTCAGGGCAGGAACTCAAGCAGGGCTGGAACCTAGAAGCAGAAGGTGATGGAGGAGTGGTGCTTACTGGCTTGCTTCTCATGGCTTGCTTAGTCTGCTTTCTTACAGAACACTGGACCACCAGTCCAGGGATGACTCCACCCACAATAGTCTGGGCCCTTCTTCATCAATCACTAATTAAGTAAATGCCCTGCAGCTGGATCTTATGGAGGCATTTTTCAATTGAGGTTCCCTCCTTAAAGATGATTCTAGCTTGTGTTAAGTTGACATAAAACTAACCAGCACAGCTGTTTGGAGCCATTGATCTCAGCTTGTACAAAAATTGACATACATGTCCCACCAAGTTACAGTTATCAGTGCACTGTGCAGTGGACTGAGTCCTTCACTAGGGTCTACTCAGTCCCTTTTACCACACTTGTGGTCTTGCAGTGCTGTTGAAATTATATTTCACCCAGGAAGAACAATTTTCATAAGGTGTGCCAATTTGGTATCTGGACTTACTTAATAAGATTTGAACTTCCTTCCATACTCCAGTATTAATAGAATTGCTTTGGAAAAAGAAGCATAAAAATAATTTAAAAAGTAAACAAAAATACTTCTGTAGGTCAATCACACATGCGAACAGCTCTTTTACCCTGCAGCAGGTGGCAGTGTTGGCAAGGGGCTGAGTGTTTTGGTGCCATCTACTCTGCCTCTGCCTCACCCGTGGTGGCCAAGGCAGTCACTTCAGTGGGCAGCTGTGATGAGGTCATGTGCTTGACATAACCTGACACCACAGCCATGTGGCTCATACCTGTGTGCCTTGGCTTCCCATTCCCCAGCTCAGCTCAGCTCAGCTCAGCTCAGCTCAATCTCTGCCATGGTCTTTGCATTTCCATTCATCCCCCCCCCCCTCCCCCCCCCCCCCCCCCCCCCCCCCCGCCTCGCAGCCCTGTAATTAACCTTAACTTCATGGGCTATGAAGGACATTAGTCTCCCCTTTTAGGCCACCCCTTGCTTCTCATTAATTCATACTAATTATTAACACATGTGTACACATAGCACTCAATGCCGGAGGCTGCTTGCACACCTCAGCGGAGCATATTATTGTCCTTCCTGGAGAGGATGGGATGCTTTTCTTGGAAAGACAGAGGATTCTTTGCCTAGTCACTGGCCACTCTTGAGCATATGAGAGTAGAACTCTCTGTTGCTTACAAAGTGCTCCACTGTGAAATCCATTATATTGCCTTGACCATTTCCAATCTGACTAAAGAAAAAGACATTAGCCATAAGAACATTTTGAAATAATAACCAAAATGGTAATTCATCATATATTGAGTGCCTATTCTGTTCCAAATACACACAGATATATTAGTTCTGATCCTTGAAAGAAATACACTCATAAGCCACTTATAATCAGTTATAGATGATGGAACTAAATCACATAACGGCTAAAAAAGGACAGCCCTGACCACACAGGTCACATGTAGGGAGTCACGGAACCAAATTACAGACATTTTTATTATGCTTCAATGATAGAAATTTCTAGAATTGTATGAAATAATCATTTCTGCTCAGGGTCTCTGCATCAGAGTGACTCTTGAAATAAGATACTGGGTTTTAATATTAAATCCAAAGACACATAAGCAAAATGAATGATCTTCGTGTCTGCTTCACCAACACAAATGGGATCCAGCCCAGTAGATGTCTTGGATTCAGTCCAAAGAAACAAAATTCCCCATTGCTCTGTCCTGTACCACCTCCTCTCCCCATGGAAATCTCATTCCGTTCATCAGAACCAAGAGTCATTAGAGCCACAGGCAGTATATCAGGAGATGGGCGTGGCCATGTGTAATGGCACTTTATTTATGAGGCAAGTGGCTGGTCCATTAGTGGTAGTCTTGCAACCTCTGGCAGCTCCCCTGTGGGTCTCCTGCCCAACAAGGCACTCAGTCTGTGCTGGGGACACTTTTCCACATCAGTTTTGTGGATAGAATCAGTGGGGCTCTGCCTTCCCCCAACAGCTCATTAATAGAGAGCTCAGACCAGACTAAGGACGATCCCAGAGCCTTGGCCATGTTCATCTCCTTCCCCATCTCATGGACTCCCATTTATCATTCTCTCTTGTTTACTGTCTTGTAGCACGCTTCACTCCTGGTGTCTGCACATGTAGGCAAACCGTGGGAGGAGCAGCCACATCTGCCCTCAGCTGTCTCGATGATGAAATGTTTACATCTCTCCAGCACTTCATAATAACTGTCTAAGCTAGGGCTAGTTGGTTTAGGTTGGGGGGATTTCTACTCTACAGATTTTGAGATCTCAGAGAAACACTTCCAGACCTTAGGGATACCTGGGCTCAACTGATGATAAGCGGGGTGCTTGCTCAGCACCTTAGCACTGAGTTGTGGTGAGCCCAGGCAGTGAGGGGGTTGGGATGCTGGGGGTGGAGAGATAATGGAGACACAACCACCAGCCTCTGTAGACGTGTCCTCCGTCTTTACATACTTATAATCAAAACAGTCATAAGCAGCCTTGTTTATCGCTCCTGCTCATTTGTCTGGAGTTGATTAATGACTTGGCAAAGAACAAGAACCAATGCCCATTTTAATCACTGAACCACTTCAAGAGTGCGTGGACTGCAAAGTGATTATGGGCTAACGTTTGGTCCTCACCATCCAAATGCCAATATATCAAAACACTTTTTCCCCCAGTAAAAGCTGCCCGGTCAGTGTTTCACCTACCTCAAGCCGTGCATGATTCCATCTGATTCCAGACAACTTGGGGAAGCTAGGCAGCTGTCTGTGTTTTGTTTATTTGCAACATGATGAGGTGGTGCTCATAGTTTCTGATCCCATGTCTTCAGTGTGTCAAAATAGTAATTAGCGAGTTCCAGAAGGCATTCCTTCTGCAGGGAATGGCCTTCCATCTGCTCTATCCCTCACTGGGGTGAAAAGTACTCCAGGGAAACCCTCTCTACTGCTATCCAAGTAGATGCAGTGGACAGTAAGAAGTCTCTTTCCACACAACTTACCGAGGGCTCAATGGATAACCCCTCCATTAGGGCCTTTTTGTAACTTGTCAGTTGAAGTTAGCCTTGAACCCACAACTTTTTTTTTTTTTTTAACAATGCAATAAAATTACTTTATTTAGAGGTAAACATACATTGCCAAAATTTCATCAAATGACAATTTAGAGATACAGATGTATATGTGTGTGGAGAATATATACTTTTAGACAGCAAGGCAGATTGTATGATATATAGTCTATTCACCACTGAGTATACATTTCTCAGATGTGAAATAAAGTTGAGCTGGAGTTATAGACAATTCTGAGCCTCCTCTTGTGTGTTGAGAACCAAACTGTGGTCCTCTGCAAGAGCAGCAAGTGATCCAAACTGTTGAGTCATTTCTTCAGCCCTACAATAAGGAAGGCCTTTGGGCTATTTACTGTAGGACATGACCTTCTTCTAGGTAACTGGAGAAAAAGGCTGTGTCAGAGCTTTAATTCAACCTGGTTTATTTCTCTTCTCTTTGCTTGCTTCCACAAAGAATAACTTGGAGAAAAGATGAATTATTCAGTCAGGGTTATAAGGGATGGCTAAATGGCCTTAGGGAGGAAATGGGAGGTTGGATTGGGAAATACTTTTTAAAAAAAACCATGAAATGAACCCATGACTTCTTGAGCCAAATCTTTTCATTATTACCCCTGTGCCAACTACAGTCCACTACATTCCTCATCTCTTTATTAGGGTTTCTATTGCTGCAGTGAAATACTATGACCAAAAGCAAGTTGTGGATGAGATAATTTGTTTGGCTTATACTTCCATATCACTGGTCATCATTCAAAGGAAGTTGGTGCAGGATCTCAAACAAGGCAAGAACCTGGAGGCAGGAACTAATGCAGAGGCCATAGAGGGATTCTGCTTACTGCCTTGCTCCCCATGGCTTGAGCAGTCTGATTTCTTATAGAACACAAAACCACCAGCCCAGGGATGGCATCACCCATCAGTCACTAATCAAGAAAATGTTCTATAGGCCTGCCTACAGCCCCAATTTATGTTGACATTTTCTTAATTGTGGCTTCCTCCTCTCAGATGACTCTAGCTTATGTCAAGTTGATGCAAAACTATCCAGTACATCTGGTATGCCCCTCATCCTCTCCGGGCCTTCTTTTGGACAGTTTTATTCTGTTCTTGGTCTTTGGTTACCAGTGTAGTGTGGTTCATTTCTTACATCTTTATGACTGTACTTATGCTACACTTCCTGATTCCCTCTGAATGGATTTCTCCCCAAATATAGGTTTGTTTCCCTGGGATACATTCCCACAGCCCCTCTCCCATGACTAGCTTCCCTCTGTCACATCACACAAGCAACACCTCTGTCATCTGTGTGTTTTCCAATTCATTGCACAAGGTGTTGTCTCTCCAGCAAAAAGAGACCAATCACATTTTGGACCTACAGATCATGTCACACACCCTATATATGTGTGTGTACATATGGCCTATATATGTGTGTATGTGCGCGCGTGCACGCGTGCGTGCATATGCGTATACATATATGTATATGTATGTATACATACTGGGTGACTGACTAGATTAGAGAACCCAGCAGAGTTCTACATATTTTAGGAAAGCTGGAATGTCTTCTTTTGTGTTTCCGTGTTTTCCCTCTGGGATTTGGCAGAATGTGTGTGTTGTAGAGTCTCCTCATGCACCTTTTCTCATTTGTTTCCTTACCTCTTGAACCATTGTGCCTAGAACTCAACACTTTCCCAGATCTCTACAGGAGGTTGGGGATCAATCTCTTTTCAGTGACCCAGCCTCTGTGTTTTCAATGAAGTCATCTTGCTTCAGGATTCACTCTTCATAGAGAGGAAGGTCCAGACTTTAAGATTTTGTTTCTGTACACTTGGAGATAGCTCAGAATCCTTGCAGAGAAATGATATGTTCACCTGGAAACAGAAACCAGTCTGATGTATAGGGTGCTAGGAGTGAGCTGTAAACAGCAAGGACAGCAATAAAGAGCCTATGTGCTGGGGAAGTGAAATAGGACTCCCTAGGGAGGAGGCTCTGGGGCTTGTGAGCTTAAATAACCTGGAGGAAGCAGGATCCTTTCAGACTTTGGGAATAGCCTTGAACAAAGTGCTGGTGGCTTGGACGTGGATACCAAAGGAACATCGAGACTACCAAGGGAATGAGAGAGATTAGAACTGATTTTATTCTGAAGGACATGGTGATCTAATTTAAGAAGTTTGGTGTCCATCTGATGGCAGTTAAAGCAGGGGCCATTTAAGACAAGGACATTGACAGTGGACAAACATCAGATGTATGGGAGGCATCTCGAAAGGATGAGAGATTACAAAAGTCCAGCCCCCTATCTGATTTTAAATAAGATTAGCAGCAAGAAGGTGAAGTGATGCTTTAAAAGTAGTCATGGCAAGAAGAGCCAGGGTGGAAAAAAAATTAATACAAGCAAGTCTGTGCACATCAGAGATGGGGCAGACAGATGGTAACAGGTATTAAAGAGAGACACAGAAAGGTGGCTTGATCCTGGAGTTAGTGGAATGGATAAGGACCCAGGGAGGAGGACATGCTGTCCCAGAAGTTGATAGCTGGGACTGGAACACAGATACCTAGATAAGGCCAAGAGAAGGCAGACACAGGTATGAGAGACAGTTGGGCATGACCTCAGCCTCTTCAGCAGAATGGAGGCAAAACCCTTCACTGAGCTCTCGGAGGAGCTTCAGAAGTCCTCGAGAAGAGCAATTGTTCACGACCAGTGGATCTCAGCAAGGAGAGAATGCACTGGACCTCAGCAGAGGCAAACAGAGACCCAGAAGCAGCCCATGGAGGCTGCAGAGCTTGAGTCTGTTGAGGCCAGAGATGGGATGGGGTTTCCAAAAATGATGGCAAACTCATTTTTTACCTCTGAACTCTGAGGAGAGCTGGCACACAGGCAGAAAATGTCCATGAGCTCCCAGTCAGGTTGAGGGCTCAATTGTTTCCTCAGATTCCTTTTTCAAAGTGCCACCACCCTGTGGCTCAAAGCTGGCTCTTCATTTTGTTGGCCCAGGATGACTGTCTTCATTCAGAGAAAAATCAACTTCTACCAAAAGTATAAGGCCAAGAACAGATGGGACTGAGTACCTTCACGGAGCTGCCTGGGGTTACAGTGCTCAGGAGCTGACTGATGGCCCTTTTCCCTTCTCTCTTCTCTTTTTTAGGAGCACAATGAGTTCAACTCTTCCATGGCCAGGAGCCAGACCAACACGGCACGTATTGATGGGCTACGGCCTGGCATGGTGTACGTGGTCCAGGTTCGAGCTCGAACTGTGGCTGGCTATGGCAAGTTCAGTGGCAAGATGTGCTTCCAGACGCTGACAGATGGTAAGGCAGGTGTGTGTGTGTGTGTGTGTGTGTGTGTGTGTGTGTGTGTGTGTGTGTTTAGGGGGGTAATGAGTGTTTTGGGTGAAAATGACACAGGCACAGAAAAGGCAGTAGTGAAAGAAAAGCCACCCCATAGAAACTTTGATGTTACCCAGGGCTCACTAGACCCATCTCACATCTCTGTGCTTGGGCTCTGGACCTGAGCTTACCATCTACAGGAGAAAACCAACCAACCTAAACCAGAGGAGATAACATTCTGGCCATGTATCCAGCCAGGATCTCAGAATACTGCAATAAGTTCACCTGTGACTTGCTCAGGTATTTTCAGAGAGGGGGAGAGGGAGGGAGGGAGGGGGGGTCTTCAGTACCAGAAATCCCAACCTTCTGAATAACTTTTCTCATTGTGACAAGACACAAGATATCTGAGAGAGACAACAGAAAGAAAGAAGAGTTCATTAGATGCCCCAGTGTAGGGGAATGTCAGGGAGAGAAGACAGGCATGGGAAGGTGGGTGGGGGAGCATCCTCATAGAGGCAGGGGGTGGGGATAGGATAGTGGGTTTCCAAAGGGGAGACCTAGAAAGGGGGAAACATTTGAAATGTAAATAAAGTATCAAAAATAAAAATTAAAAAAGAAAAGAAAAGGAAAAGAAAGAAAGAAGAGTTCATTTGGCTCACAGTTTGAGGGGTGCATGGTGGGAAATCACAGAGGCAGGAATCCGAGGCAGTTGCTCACAGTTTCCACAGTTGGAAACACAGAGATGGATGGTGGTACCCATCCCTTTTCTCCTCTTTATCCAACCCAGGACCCCAGGCCATGAGCTGGTGTCACCAACTTAGGGTGCATCTTCCCATTTTAATTAACCCAAGATAGAAACTCCATTGTAGGCATGTGCAGAGGTTTGTCTCCTGAGACATTCTAGATCCTTCCAGGTTGCCAGTCTATATGAACGATTGTAGGCATACCCTTAAATACTTTTATTTGGGAACATCTGTGTCCCCTCTTTTAACTTTGCTTCTAGGCCTTGGGCAACACCTCCATCACTAGTTTAGAGGATCTGACATCCCTACAGCCTCAGCCTTGTGCAGGGACATGGCTGTCTCACTACCCACACTTCCTTGTGCATTCTTGTGTCTCTCTGCCTGTCTATATTGGTTCATTCGAGAGTGGTTTCCATAGACAGTTCCAAGTGTGAGCCTGTTCCACAACCCATCAATTGGAAGCCCTTCCTTCATGTTTTCTTTGCTAGATAACATATATTCGAAGTGTGTTTCTCCACAATGCATGCTATTTTAGGCGGATGCTCTTAGGCTGGGTGCTTGATAAGACTTGGAGGTTTTTTTTTTTTGTTATCTTGACACATATAGTTTAAAGCAATTTCTACACTAATTAGAAATATTTAAAATACCGATAATTTTATCTAAAAATTTCTTGTGGAAAAAAATTATGAGAATCATCTGGGGCTGGGTGTTCTCCTATAAGGAGAGAGATTAAGGGGAGTAACAGTCACCCCAGATGGTCCCTCCTACCCGCACCCCATCCCCCACTGTGAATCGACACAGCTGGATGCTTCGCATGAGCTGTCTGGTCCCTAAGAGATTAGAATGGAGCCTGTGCTGAGTTTATGCCAGGTGAATTTTCTCTCATGTTTCGGGGCTGTTGAGATAGGATAGAAAGGTGAGCCCGTTCATTGAGATTAATAACACAGCAGGGACGGGAAGCACGCAAGCCATCTGCTTCTCCCTTAAGGACTCTGATCCCCCATTTTGCACCTCACTTACCATCTAGATTTATAGGCACTTTGGCATCAGGAGGTACACAGGATTAAAAGCCCCAAACTCCAAATGCTCTGAGCACTAGTCTCTTGGCAATTCCTCTAGACAAATCAAGAAGTAACAAATTTCCCCCAAGAAAGCCATTCTTTTTACACTTGGCAGTTAAGTTTTGCAGACCCAGGAGAGGGGAGATGTACGAGAGTTCTGGTAAGTGGCCAAATTTGAGAGGATTTATCTTAACGATGGGGCGTGTTTAGTGGTGATGATGCTCACTGAAGCTGCAGGCTGGTCTGCAGCAGAGAGTGAGTTGGAAAGTTGATCCTGGGTAGGGCCACTGAGGCAAGAGACCTGTGGGATCCTTGTGGCTATCTTGGGCAGGTGGCAGCCACATGGAGCCCTGCCTACACTTAGCTACTGTGTGCTAACCACTGACTTAGTGTCTTTCTATCATCATTATCATCATCATCATCATCATCATCATCATCATCATCATCATCATCTTTAGATTCTATGTTCTGTGAAGACTTGGTTTATGAAGAGTTTGTCAAAGACTCTTCATTGTGGTTTCCTGTTTTTTATTTCCTGCCACCTTTCCTTTCTAAATAAATATTTTTTTAAAAAAAAATATTCCCAGGTGGAGCTGGAGAGATGGCTCTGCATTAATAATACTGCTCTTCTCAAGCTCAGTTCTGAGGATTCACTTCAGAACTGGACTTGCAATTCCTATAACTCCAGTTCCAAGGGATCCAGCACCCTCTCTGATTCCCATGGGCACCTGCATTCACATTGCATAAAACCATATTTGGACACATACCAATACACATATGAAGATTAATGAACAAAACCAAATTTCCACCTTCAGTCTATTTAGTTGCCTTTTACAGTCTGTAGAATGGGGGAGGCAGGGTTTGAGAGCCAACACCAGTCAGAGTAGACTGCTGAGTTGTATTCTGCTTGCCATACAAGCATGAAGGGCCAACTTTCAGCATCACAACCTAGGTTAAAAACAAATGGCAAAGTTTGTAATCCCAGTTCTGAGGAAGGAGAGATAGGTGGATCCCGGAGGCTGGGTGGATCCTTGAGGCTTGGTGCTTAGCCAATTTAGCCTAATTAGTGAGTCTTAGGTCTCTGTGAGAGATCCTATCTCCAAAGACAAAGTGGTTACTGTCAGTAAAGTCTTCGCTGTCTACCTGTGAGGACCTGAGTTCAGATTTCTAGCAATAAACCAGTTAGAGCAGTGTGTGTGTGATCCCAGGGTTAAGGAGACAAGGCATGTGGGTCTTAGAGCTTGATGCCCAGCCAGTCCTTCTGGATCATTAACCTCTGTGATGACTGTGTCTTTCAACAAACGGAGAAATGTCTGTGGAGTATACCTGATGCTGACCTTTGACCTGCATAAACTTACACAACACATGCACACATGCACATGCACAGGTACATACACCAAAATGAGGATAGCTCCTGAGAAATGGTGTCTGGAGTTGTCTTCTGGCCTCAACCCCCATGCATGTGTGTGCACACACACACTAAGAGCCAAAAGCTTTGTCCCTAGAATTTGCATGTTTTACTTTGCCCAGATAGATGAAAGATGGTTCACAAGTTCTGGGTAGCATAAGACCTTGCTGAGTATTGGTGAAACACACAAACACCCTGATCTTCACCAGTAGATTTGAGGAGGGGTTCAGAGATATCGGCACTTAGTAACTGTGCTCAGGAGATCCTGGTAAAGTTTATAGAGGGACCCTTATTGTGATGATCTGTGACATTGGGGTTACCAGGTAAAATATAGGGAGATCAGTTTCATTTGAATTCCAGATAAATAATGTTTAAGGCTAAATATCTCTTATGCAATATTTGGTGCACATGTCTACTAAAATATTTCATTCATTATTCATCTGAAGTACAGGTTGTGGTTTTGTTTGCTATAGCTGAGAACTGTAGCCGTAATAAAATATAAACCGTTTGACCTTCTGCATGTCTGGGTATGAAGCTGTAGAGAATGGCTTTTTAGTACCACCCAGGGCTGAACCCACTGCTACCACAAAGGGGACAGCAAGCTGAGTTGTGTGGCTGGTGTACATTCAAGAAAAGAGAAGGAGAATGTGGGCACATCAGTGATGTAGGTGAGAGACTATGAATGATTAGCATGGTTTGACCTTTTATCAACAGGCAAGAGGGCTGAGAATCATAAAAGTGAAATAATTTCTCTAAGATCACAATCAGTACACAGGCAACACCAGAGTTTGCAGCATCTCTCTCCACCTCTGTGACCCCTGGGGGTTCCACCCCACCTGTAATGCAGCATGGTTCTAACACTTGGCACAAACCTCGGTCCTTAACTTGTCAAGTGGGAGCTCAGAATGCTTGGCGGTTTCTCTGGCATCTTTTCATCCTCCACAGCTCCTGCTGCAGAGCTGGCTGACTCCAGATAAACTGTAAAAATCTGCTCAATGAATCTGTTGACAAGCTGCATTTCAACAGCTTAAGCTGTTTCAGCAATGGCTTTCATTTCCCCTCCATTGGACTTACTCTTAACACTGCAGACAGGACTTGGAGAAACCTTCAGAGCCGGAGAGGAGGAGGTTCGGAATCACCTTCTCTTGGGAGACAATCGTCCTCATCCCTAAGTTCCCAGAGTTGTCCCTGATGTTTTGTTTCTATTACTGTTTCCCACTCTGAAGCTTTAGAAGCTGGAGTCCACACGTAGGCATATATCTGACGTCCTTGGTGTCATACTTGGAGTCCAGCTATGTCCATGGGGCACATGGGGAGGATTCTAACCCTTTTCTTTCTTACCTAGATGATTACAAGTCAGAGCTGAGAGAGCAGCTACCCCTGATTGCTGGCTCTGCAGCAGCTGGAGTCGTATTTGTTGTATCTCTGGTGGCCATCTCTATTGTCTGCAGCAGGTAGGTCCTCTGATCTCCCTGAGTCCAGGAAGCCACTCTCGATGTACAGCCTGCTGGGCAGCCTGGGGAAGACCTTTAACCAGCAATCTAGAAATCTCAAGATTATTGTTTTTCTCTGTGCCTAGGATAAAAACTTGCTATGGGAATGGGATAAACAGCATCTGTCCACCATCCTCATTTCAGCCAAGAAGTTTAGCCTCTCATGCACAAGGACTTTTCAGAGTGACAGTTACAAAACTGCATTTGACTCACTGGAGCATCTCAGCTGTGCACAGGCTGTCTTTTGCTCAGAGAGCTCAGGCCTTTGGCAGCAGGCAAAAGGCAGGCAGGCAGAAGAGGGACGAGGAAGAGACAGGGGAAGCTGAGCTCTGCACACCAACTGGCCTGAATACCTTGTGAATTTTTAATACTGTTTGCTGCTGCCTTGGGTGGTTAGCCCAGATATTGCCCTGTTGTTGGTTTCCACTGAGCAGCTCTCCAATTCACTGCTATGGATGGGTGGGTCCCCATCACCACTGCCCTCTTGGCAGATGCCCACGGCCTTTCCTGGTACCTGTAAGTCTTTGACTTGTGAGCTGAACCCTCTGCCCAAGGGAATGTGTGTTGGTTAAGCAGAGTGTAGGGCAAGGCAGAAATGAAACCTTCAAGTGGAAATCTCCCAGTTCCTGGTCCCAGGAGACACCCAGGGTGAGTTCTGTGTCTGGTCATGAGACCTCAATATGACCCTGCTAAGAAAGTCTCTCTTCTCTGTATCTGTAGGAAACGAGCTTACAGCAAAGAGGCTGTGTACAGCGATAAACTCCAGCATTACAGCACAGGCCGAGGTGAGTAGAAAACACTGTCTGACCTGGGTCCTTAGAGCCAGATAGTAAGGGTCAAACATAACAGTAAATGTCTGACAAGCCCTCGGTACCCAAGTGGTCCCTCTCTCTGCAAGTCCCTGGAGACCACAGGCTGTCCACTGCATGCCCTTTGTGGGCAGTCACTGGACCCCTGGTAGATTACCTTCTGCTCTGATAAGCCATATTGGAGACAGGGGAAGACAGGGTTTAGCAAGTCAATGAATCCTGAAATCACTCTCAGTGGGGAAAGATGGAGGGTTCTCTATTAACATCTTCTACCTTATCTTATCCAATTGAGCGGCTAGGGAATGTGTTAACCAAATTCACAGATAAGCTGTAGAACATGAATGCAGGGAATTAAGGAGATAACAGAGCCCAGAAGGCTGAAGTGCTGGGGTATCTCCCAAGCGTTTTCTTTCAGATATTACCTTGAAAAGTTTTCTCTCAGTATCTTACCCCTGCCTCTTTTAAGCCTATGTATAAATATTTTTGTATATTAAATTTCCCTCACCAAAATATATATAATTCTATCTCAGATTTATGTCTCCTTCCTCTGAATGATTCTAGCACTGTGGTTTAAAACAGTTCTCTGGAGGGTTAGGTGGGCCACCTCCCTCTTTCCAGAAAGGGGTACTTAGAGCCTTACAAAAGACGCTGTTTCTAAATAACTCTTTTTGAATTCCACACATGGCCCAAGAAATCTGTCCCAGCATCCTGGGTTCTCCCCTAGAAGCCACAACACACCTCAGTCCTCCTCTCGTGCCCTGAGCCACTTTTGTCCTGCATACTCAGCAGTGAGCCAATACCACACACGTGTATGTACCCTGAAGCATGGGTTCATGTTTACTGGGTTTGTTCTAATGTTAGTAAAAATGGATTCCAAGACTAAAATCTGCATGGACCAGTCTGCTTTCCTCCCCTAAGGTCACCTGGGATGGAGCAATGCAGCGTTTACAGCACAGCTGCAATCATGTTGTGAAGGGGTACCTGGTCAAAGGTAGAAGGGATGAGGCTGCTCAAAGGTCACACTAGAGATGTGGCTTTTCAACCAAGATTAAGACACACCTGAAGACTGATATAAAATCAAACCTTTGGCAACCAGGATGTGTACAGGGTAGGCAATGGAAGGAGCAGCCACCACAAGGCATGAGGACTCCCTGGGGCCAGCTCTTGAAGTCAGAGTTTGGTACGTGACTCTTGGAGGATGTGTACCATCCTTGTGCCTCAGCATTGCCTCAGATCCCATGCTCAGCTTCCCTCCTCTATCTTGGCCTTCTGGCATTGTCTCCTCATCTGCTCCAGGTAGCTCTTTGCTGTGATAAGCCACTAATGTCCTCTTCAGATTTGGTTCCTGAACTTTTTAGATAAAACATTTATGGATGGTCATGTTGGAAGACTTGGGACCACATGGGTACATATGATTGGGTTCAAAACATACAATCTTGTTTTGAAGTCTAGAGATTTTTAACAGTGCCCCAGGATGATCCAGCCAAGAATTCTCTTTCTAAAGGTGTGCCAACCTTCAGATGGGGCACAGAAGATCCCCAGGCATCCCAGGTAGACTGACAATGCTCTTTTTGTTAACTTCAGCCTGACACTTGGCTGTCCTTCTGTTGAAGGGTGGGTGGCTCTGCCAGGCTACTTGATCTACAAAGATGTGTTTCTAAAATGCTCATGGCTCCCTGTGTGGGAGTCAGGGAGGGGGGACTCCATCACTTATATAGCCACAGAGGGAGGTGTCTCTGCTTCCTAGGCTCTGTAAAAATTACACCCAAGTCTTCAGCTGTAGAATCCTTGCTACCACGAATGAGTATGGCTGGAGTCAGTGTTTGTGAGCTTCATTCTTTATGACTAGGTGGACGGAGTTCTTAGAGTAGGCTCTGTTTATTTCTTAGGCTACTTTGCCATTTCTAAATGCCCTTCTCCCTGTGCATAACTATTCTCATCTAATCCAACCCCTGACACCTACCCCCACACCCCCAACCCAACACACACACACACACACACACACACACACACACACACACACAGGTTCTCTAAGCTCACACTCTCATGCACTGAGTTCTGTCTGTGCATTTTTGAAGCCATTGCTACTGACGGATCATGATCAAAGGGCCATGCAGCTAGAAGAAAGCCCAGCAGAAGAGAAAAGTAAAGCTCTGGTGAAGGAAGAGCCTGACTGGGAGGGAGGGGCAGACAGGTAGAGGTGGAGGGAATGTCTATGGAAGGATTCTTCTGGGTCTACACTGGAAGCCTTAATCTGGTAGCTCACCTTGACTCAAGGAGAAAGGCGCTAGTCCAGGAAGGACAAGTGTCTTTCTTCAGGATAAAGCTAGAGGACTGAAGATGTGGATTGTGCCCCCTCTGAGTCTGTCTGTAGACCTCATGCTCTCTCCATGTTGTAGAGGCTCAGAGGCTCAATGTGCCTGGTCTTGGGTGCAGCTCTATGTCTAATCCTGGAGGCAATTCTATGCCAATTCTAGATTGGTGGGTTGTGAGTTCCCACCTCTGGGTTCCATTCTAAAAGTCAACAGGCTCAATGTGCCCAATTGTAAATGCAGGCACACAATTTTGCTGGAGTCCTCCTATGAGGACCCTCCATGGAGTGTAGACAACTTCTGGAGCTCTGAGGGCTTCCTGGTCTGGGATTGACAGAATATCTGCAGCAACTGTCCAGCTCTGTTCACTAGTGCCTGGAGACATTGCCTCCCTTGGCTTCTCCAGGGAATACTACAAAGGAGTTAGTGGCTATTGTCTTCCAGACCCTTCCTTTTAAAGTAATGCAGAGGCATAAAGAAACAGAAAGGAAACTTTTGCAATAGTCTCATTTTCCCCAATGAGTCAAAGCATGGCAAGATTTGGTTATTGAAAACAAAAGATGCTGTTTCATTCAGGCACTGGCTCCTATTTCATCTCTGACCCTAGATCAGTGGTTCTCAACCTTCCTGATGCCACCACCCTTTCATACACTGCCTCATGTTGTGGTAACCTCCGAACCGTAAAATTATTTCTGTTACTACTTCATAGCTGTAAATTTTCTACTGTTATGAATTGTAATGTAAACATATGATATGCAGGATATCTGATATGGGTCCCCTAAAGGGGTTGAAACGCACAGGTTGAGAACCACTGCCCTAGAAGTTAGTGAACAGAGATGTAGAGGGGAATTTGGATTGGTGGGCAGACACATGCTGAAGGATAGTCTGGCAAGAGAATGTGCTGCATGTGGTATCCGTCAGTCTAATGAGGAATTATGAAGCCAGGGGTTCATGTTCAAGGGCAGGTAGTAAGGAGCACAGGCTTCTCATACTCAGGAATGGGTAGACAGTGTTGTCATGGTTCTTGGTCCAATTTTCATAAATTGCTGGCCAATTACAGATGACTTGGGCAGTTTGATCCACGTAGAGCAGGGAGGCTTAGGAATCTAACTTCAGGACGTAAGTGTCAGGAGCTGGATTAAAAGAAAACAGTTACACACAAAGGAGAATAGTTTGCATTTTGGGAAATGCAAACAGGTGTTCAGGAAATTTGGGCCATTCTTAATTTCTTAGCTGGGTGAAGGCCAAGAGGATGGAGATAAAGGGAGATTGGGGCTTGTGAATGGATTAAGGGCTTTAGGAGATCAGTCCTAAGAAAACTGCCTCTAAGTAGAAGGTATAAATTAGACTCTCTACTTTCATGTTTTGAAAAAGCATAAATGAGGTATGGACCTGTATTTGTCACAGTTCTCCAGAGGAACAGAACCAATGAAACGAATAATCATACACAAGCACGCGCGCGCACACACACACACACACAGACACACACTCACTATTAGACAGACAGACAGACAGATAGACAACAGCAGAATCATACCTGGAAGCTGAGAACCTGGTAACTACTCTGTCTTTGAGGCTGTAACCCTCAGCAGTCTCACTATGGTACCAGAAGCTCTGAAGGTTCCTGGAGAACTGCTGGTCCCTAGTCCCAAAGAAAACCTGGGGACATTGGTTCTAACATTACCATAGGAATCAGTAGCAGCAATGAGACAGATTAACTCAATGACAAGAGGGAAGCCAGGCAAGGAAAAGACAGGTGGGAGATAAGTTTTCTCTGCCACACCCTTTTAAAATCTGCACCAATACCAAAATGTAACACCCATCCCCATATCAATCCCAGGATGCTTTCCAAGTGAAGGTCCTTAGTCAAAGTGATTGTGATATGTGGCAAGTAGACATTAAAACCAGCTATAGTACTTGAGAGTGGAAACCACCCTAATCTTCTGACAAAGCAAAGGGGCAAAGAGAGAGCAGAGTTCAGGCCTAGAGAGATGCCCTGAGACACTGTGAATCACATGGGCCTGGGAACATGAACTTGAATTCTGTCATCATTAGGAACAGACAAGAAGCGATTAAGAAGATAATTATGGGGCCTTGTCTCTTTTAATTAGACAATATATTTAGTAAATTTGAGAATTATGGGTGGTGAATGTTTATTTTGGCAACAATATCTTACGGTCTCCTAATGGAAGGCATTGTTAACTAGATGCAGACTGTTCATACGGAGAGCAAGTGAATTGGTGACTGTCATTCCCTTAGGAGAGTGGTCACTGGCGTTATTCTAGTACTTGTCCTATTCAGTCTGCGACTGTTTGATTGCTTTTTAAACATCATGAGTCAGACACAAGCGTGGGGATGCTGATCGAGTTTGTAGGTAACAGTTGGGAAGCAGAACTCACACCATAAAAGACAGAATCAAAATTCAGAGCTACCCAACAGCTTTGAATGCTAATTTGAAATCTGCAAGACAAAATGTTAGCAGGATAAATCTGGAACCTAGTGTTTAGGTTGAAACAAAACGGAAGCAGTACAAATAGGGAGACATCCCACTTACTATTTATTTGTGTGAAAAAAAACATAACTAGCTGATCACATGCTTACTCTCAGTGGCACTACTGATGAAGAATACTAATAACACTCATTTTGAGCACTTGCTGTATTAAATGTGTATATCGACTGTACTCTTTGTGCTGGTGAGAACCGACTTAGAGTCATGGACTCTGTCCTAGAGACCTGGTTTCAAGGACACATTCTGCAAAGCACCTGTGCAGAGGAGAGCAGCCTGCCTGGTTGGGTGTGGCAAGTGTCTCAGTAATAGTAGGTCGCCAGATTCACAGGAGCTGTCCATCGAAGAGGTTCCTCTAGCCTGAGAATAGGAATTGAGAACTTATAGCAATGGACGCTAGAAAAAAAGATCCCTGCTTCAGGTGAGAGACTGGATGAAGTTCCATTCAGAAGTGTGTCTAAATGGATGCATTCCAGGTGGTTGATGTATTCTGAATGTCAAAGATACCACCCACCCATTCTATCAAGGAATCACCTGAGACCAATATGCAGGACAGGAGGACCCTGGAAGAGAGACTTACTAGGGTATTAAGAGTAGGTCATACATAAGTGACAGCCTGCAGGCTTACAAAGAGAACCTCCTTGGTACAAAAGGAGGCTAAGTTTACAGTCAGCGTTTATTAAATGTCAAATAAATCGAACAATCTAGAGTCACCCATGTGTATGCTGTTGGCTCCTAGCCAGTCTCCGCAACTGTTAACTGCAGGAGTTCCAAGATCATTAGCTATTGCCCTTGGGTTCCCAGTAGGACTTCTGAAGTCCAGCAGCAGTGATCCTTGCCTGAGAGAATGTGTCTGTCCTGGTCATAGGTACCTACGAGGCATGGGGGTGTTACGCGATTTCCCAGGAGTCTTTGCTATTATCTCTTCTGTTGTTCACCATCCAGCACATTGGTTGCACAAACGCTACCGTCTTCCACCTTAAGTAATTACTGAGACCACTTCGCAACCATTTTCCAAGCCTACAGTCCCTTCCTTAGCAAAATAAGCTCCCCAATGCCCTGCCCTCAGTGTCCTTCTCCACAGTGGTCAGCTCTGTGTGCCCAGGGCATTCGTTCTCACAGAACGTTCTCACAGGGACCCCAGGTTTGTCTGTCAACATTGCTGCCTCTGTTTCAAGGTGGTCTCCTCCTTCCTCCACACCCAGTGCCACACCTTTCTCTAAGCATTCCAAACTTCTCCTTTGTGGTAAAATCCTATTGCCTTTCCATTTAATCCAGTTCTAGAGCTTCCTGGAGTTTGACCTTGAAGAGTGTCATCCATGACCTCCTGCCTACTACAGTCTCTGGCATTTATAGTCCACTCCCCGAGTGTGGCCTCCTGATTCCGCACTGCTCAGCTTTGTTCTTTTTCATGCCCTCTTTCACTTCTCAATCACATGAAGAACCCCGAAAGCATGGCTTTTCTGTAGATCCCACAGTGCCGGTTGGATGTCTACCAGCGTTGAGGAAAAGGAAGGATGCTCAGCATTCTGAGGCACAGTATCAGAGATGGTCCCTTAAGGACTGCACATGTTTCTAAATAGCTCTGATTTCATGCTCAAATACCTGGACAGAGTTGGATGAGTCACAGAGATACAAAATCTCTCTTGGATCCAGAATGAGGTACAAGCAGGCAAACTTCCCCATCTCCTTATGATGCCATCAAAGCCTGCTGGGACACAAGTCTATTAATGACTAAAAACACCCGAGTTCTCTCATTCTCTGACATTACCCTGTGGGACTCTAGCACAGGGTAATGCTAGAGGCCAGCTGGCTTTTGCTGGAACCTCTGAAGCTCTAGGATCAGGTGTCACAACTGGCCTGCAGATGTGCTTGCTACTACTATCAGTTCTAAACTCAGAATGCTCATCACGCCTGGACAAGGGCAGTGGGTTTCTCCCCTAGCTCTTAGTCCCGGAATGTCACCTGCTATTTACAACTGTGAGCCCTCTGTTTTGCTCTGCACACTTGATGCTTGTAAATGTCTCCATAACCTTTCAAATACTTCTAGTATCCCCAGAGCTCACTTCAGCCACTTCTGGTTGATCTTCTAGTACAGAGCCTCTGACAGTAGAAAAGTATGTCTTCTGCTTCCAGAAATATTTGGTGTCACATAAGAAGGCACCGGACAGCAGTGAAGCCATGTTCCCTATGAACATGTTTACAGATTAGATCTTTATTGGAGACTTGTGAACTAGGGGATGAGAAATCTGGGGGTGTGCTTACTAGTAAAGCACCAACAATCAGACATTTAAGTCCACACAAGTCCCTTTTATGCCAAAGACATGCAACCTATGAAAAATGGAAATTCAAAAGTAGCTAACACTTTTAAAGTATTTCTATTAATAATAATGGTGTGAAAGCCACACCAGTCACTATAATATGCCATGTATTCTTGGGGTCTAGTAATCTAATATTGCCATCATCACCTCTAAAAATATTTCCCAACATTTACAATCAGAGAACATCTGAGCCCAGTCTCCCAGTGTTTGGCTGTGCCTGACTCTGTTGCTGACTTGATTCCCTGTTCACTGTCTGGTGATTCATTGCACTAAATACCATTTTCCTGATAATTAAAAACTGCTCACTGGCAAGTGGGAGCAGGAACAGGCTGATGCGGGATTTATGCAGAAATACAAAATGAGCCGAAAGACAAATGACCTGTTCTACCGAGCGAAAGGCATTTTTCCCCTCCTCATCTTCTGGGATTTGAGAGAGGCTGGCTAGAGCTTGGGAGCATGGTCTGGGGAGATCTTCATCATGTAAGGAGGTGTCTACAAGGGGGTCCACTGTATTCGTATGCTTAGCCAAATCACTCTGTTAATTTAGAACACATAGACCCCTGCCTGCAGCAGAAGGACCTGGGTCAGGGACGTCTTTTCTTCCTGCCTTATTGGATGCCTAGCAGGCTATGGCTAGAGGAAAGACTCTGATTTTGAGCCATTTCTTAGACTGTGAGCTTCTCCAGTTTCCTTTCTCCATATAACAACCTTTTACTTAATGTCAAGAAAAACAGGGAGTGATTCCGATGGATGCATTAAATGCAGGATTTTGGACATTCATTTTGGTTAGACATTTCAACAGATCACAGTCGTGGGCTTTCGGTGGCTTTCTTGGCTCCTGGGAAATGCCCCAGTGACAGTCAAAGCCCTCAGACACAACACAGCAGCTATAGTGTTACATGTATGTTCAGGTGTGTGCAAATGCATACACATATGAATTCACACTTCTCAATTCCTCAGATCTTTTGTGGGAAGTTAAGAGCATGCATCATCACAGGGCAGACACTTTCCTATCTGAGTGCACTTTGTGGCACATTACTGGCCTAAAGAATAGAAGCTCTGTTAAGAGATGAGTCTTCTCCCTTCTGGGAATAGCTTCTTCCCCAAACTGGCTGGGGCCAATATCTGTAAAGCTCATTAGCTCAGAATCCTTTGCCATTCATCCTCATCTACGTCTTTACTTGCAAGCCATTCATTACAGCCCGTTCTAGATTGTTTAATTAGTTTCCATGGAAGAACTCCTTCAGGACAGCTTAGCATACATCTTTAAAAGCCCTTGATCTAAAATAACAAGGTAGTTATTTTGAAAGTAACTAATAGAACCCTAAGTGGCTTATATTCCCCCCACTGCCCACCGTGCCTCACTTGCATTTTTACCTCCCTGAACATGTCTGAGAAAAAAATTGTTGATAACAGTAATGAATCCATTAGTCAGGGAGTCTTCACAGTACGTGGGGCACTGTACTGGGCCTGCCACTTGTCATAGGGACTTTATGCTCACAGGCAAGCTGAAAGGAAAGTCACATTTCCCCTATTGGGGGAGAAGCTGTTATGAGAGATAAGTCTGAACTTGCTGTATTATGCAGGATTAATAAATTATTTTGGAGTTCTAATGTCATCTACAGATATCAGCACCAGGGGATGTACAGAATTAGGAGGGAAAGTCACAGCTACTGACGCTACCCTGGTGTCCCTCCCCCCCCCTTTTTTTTATCTTGAGAGTTTCTGGGTTGTTTTATCTGTCTCCTTCATCTTCCCATGGGTGATGTCTGACCTCCATCATCGGCATCTGTGTTTCTTTGCCTGACCGCTTTCTCTGGCCCTAGAGCCCCCCTCTTGCCTATGTTACTGGCATTTTGACTATGCCAATCACTATGGAAATACCTGGGCTCCCTTTCCTAGGGAGGGTCCATTCTGAAACTATGGTCACCCATCCAAGCTCATAGAGTGAAGATGAAGCCAGTTGTAATAACCCACAGTAGTCAATGATGTATGGACATACCTTATACCTTCCACCTCTGTTCCCTATTTCATTTTCTTTGTACTTCTTGGCATACCCCAGATAAGCCATTTGCTTTTATGCCTTGGCCTTTAGAGCAGTTTCTAGGGGAACCTTAAGTAGGGCTGAGGTATCCTGGAGATGCTGCCCTGGGCATCTCATAAGCTCCCAGTCTGGCCAATTGTAATTTCTCTTCATGTGTTCTGCACAGCAGGGGGGGAATAGTGATGCCCCATCTCCACTTTGCCCTAGTCCATTGCTGCTAAAGGGCTCTCACTTATGCACATGCGCATGCATACTGCTATCTCCCTGGGAGTGAAACGTTTAAGGTGTGCAACAGGCCTCTTTTAGCTGAGAGTCACTCTAAATATGGCCCAAGACAAAACTTATACACTTATTTCAAGCATTATGGGATTGTTTGTTTTGTTTTCACAATTATATTTTAACTCAATTGCATGGTTCTCGGGTGTGACGTTTGTTGCTCATGTTTCATGATGTCAACTGACTAGGTATAGACAGAGGTGAGAATCTCTACTTGATTTGTCCAGATTGTTGCTAGTGTGTGTGTGTTCCAAAGCCAATGTCATCATCAGGTTTTGTAGAGCTTTTCATGTATGAACATGTATGTGTTTGGGGGCCAGGTGTATGAGCATATGCGTGCACATTTCTTGGACCGACAGCGGCCAAGGTTAACCTTATTTGTTTCTTGTGTGTTGTCCAACCTTTTTTTTTTTTTTAAATTTATTTATTTATTTATTTTGAGACAAGATCTCTCATTGGAACCTTGCAATTTTAGGCCAGGCTGGCTAGCTGGCCAACCCTGGAAATCTATCTGTCTCTACTTCCCCAACACCGGGGGTTCAAGTCTATGCCATACATTCAACATTTTACATGGATGTTAGCGATCGATTTCAGGTCCTCACACTTTCAAGGATAATCACTTTCTTGATGAAGCGATCACCCTAACCTCTCAATCCCACCACTAGATGCCTTCTGTGTTTGCCTACTTCCAAACAAGCAGTCTGGAATACCAGGACTAGTACTGCTAAAGGACGAAAAGACCTACCTTTTGGAAAAATCTGTTTCTTCCATCACTTGGCTTTCTTTGGCTTAACCCGCCCCCCCCCACCCCGCATCCCCGTTCTTCAGTGTATTGTTTTTCTTACTTCTTTGGATTGTGTGCTAGGATTTCCAGTCCTCTCCTGAAGAAGGAGGTGATCAAGACATTCAGAGAGGCATTGGATATTTTTCTGATGGAAAATGACAGAACTGGAGCATGGATGGAAGGCTTAGAAGCAGGAGGGAGTAAAGCATGGATGAGGTACATGAGGTTTATAAAACCTGAAGCCCAGCCTTGGCCTGGATTCCCACCACCACACAGAGACCCACCCAACCTGCCCCTGCTGATCTGACGCCTTTATGGGACCACTGCAGCAGGCAGCAGGGATATGGCAGGTAGACCACACAGCTGGTCTTTTGGCGGCCCCACCTTTCACCATCCCAGAACCGTGGAAACAATTTCTACACTTCACTTAATGACACATGGAACACATTGAAAAATTACATCTCAAATGAATCCATTTGTTCTTGGGTTCTGGTTGCTTTTTTAGTCTCCTGTCCTCTGCTTTTTGAAAGTAGTTTTTCTGCAATGACGATTCTCTGTTTTGTCCCCAAGCACACCTATCTATCTTGCACTGTATACATCAGTGACAGGGTCTATATTCTTTTATGTATTTCTCATCTACCATTTTATTCGTTTTTTCATACTTCAGTGTGTCTGAAGGCATGGGGGGCTCAGTTACCATTTTTCTTTCATTCCACCCCATTTTTCCTGTGTACACATTGTTCTTTCTTGTATTAATATTTCCTAAGCTTTCGACTTACATTTTCTCTTCTGGCGTACTGTGTTGGCACTTCTGCCTTTAGGGTTTTCTAATAGCGATTTCTTCCTTTTTTAAAAAACAAACTCCATCCTCATCCCTCTTGTGGCCATGGACCACAGACGTCAGTTATAACCTTAACAGTGGCCTCCACTCAGAAAAGTTGTCAAGTTGATAAATATTGATATCTACCCTACCATTTGACCACCTCTTTTCTGCTAATGCATTTGGTTGGCATCAATCAGCGTCTTTGGCTTCTGTGAATGCCTGGTGCGGGAACTGGTCCCGATCTGTCACTTATAAGTAATTTGTTCTGCCTTTCATCAAAAGCAGAGAAAAGGGAAAAATATGGATGAGATGTAGAGGGCAGAGAACCGGAGTGGTCCAGGGAAAGAGAGATGGGGCAGCCCCTTGGTGAAGAGAAGGGTCTCCCCCCAGGAATATCCTTGGTGCTGGGGGCATCTGTGGTAGCAGTGACTGTATCCTCTCTGGGATGTTAACCTGCTTATCTCATCCAATAAGGCTCTCCGGGGATGAAGATCTACATTGACCCATTCACTTATGAAGACCCCAATGAAGCTGTCCGGGAGTTTGCCAAGGAGATTGATGTGTCTTTTGTGAAAATTGAAGAGGTCATCGGAGCAGGTATGGCTCTTCCCTCCCCTCGTCTCTGTCTTCTTGTTGTCCACACATCGTCTTCCTATCACTCTGGATGCCTTTCCTTCTGCTTAGAAGATGAGTATTGACTACCTACAATGTACATCTAGGTCAGAGCAAGAATGTTGCTCAGAATCTTTGGGGACCTTGGTCACAGTGGCTACTCTTGCCTGGGAAAGCACAGACTGGACGTTGGCTCCAGTTTTCAAAGATTCTGGAGTAGCTCTGGAAACAGACCATAAAACTCAGATAAGAAGAGAGATGTAGAATACTTAGTCATGAAGATAGAAAGAAACCATTTAAAAAGCTGATCTAGTGTTCTCCTCAATGATGTCTCGATGACTTTGGGACAATACTTCTCCCCCCATGTTGACTCCTCCTTTTCCTGTATTTATACACTTGCATACAAACCAGGCATCAGAATAGAATCCCAGTGTAGATTAGAACTCACAGTGAGGGGGCCCCTGGAAATTACAACAAAAAGACTTTCTTTCTTTAAAATTCATCTTTCTTTAAAAGATTGTGTTCAATCTGTCTATAGACCTGGCCTAATTAATACAGGGTGGATGAGATTTCTCAATGTGAGATTTAAAACAACAACAACAACAAACAAAACAAACAAACAAACAAACAAAAAACCCGAAACATCCCAGACATTATTGGTTTATAAGTAACCTCTTTACATCTTTGATTTGGGTCTCCTTACAGACTTCATTTTCTTCTACAGTCTCTTTGTCTTCGCTTCTTATGAGCCTTTGTGCAGGCTGTCTTTATCATTGTTCCTGGCACCAGAGTGCTTGATTCATGTCACTGGACAGGGATGGAGTGACATCTCCCAATAACATTTTAATTCCAGAAAGCACATCGAAGTCGAGTCCTGTGGGCATCCACTTCATTTGTTATATTTAGAGGGAATGTCACAATCCTTCCACTCATGGCTTCTCTCAACATACCGAGGGGCCTACAAGCCACATATGAAACTAGGAGCCACAAGGGGAAGCACACCCCATTAGGCCACCATCTTTATGTTTTGGGTTCTTCTTAAGTCCCACTTCCTTGCCCCGCCACTGTGGAAGGCCCTGGAACTCTCTCCCTTTCACAACACACTGCCACCCACCACCAACCCCTCAGGAGTTTCAGCTAGCTGACTAGAATCTTATCCATCAGGGTCTCTACATATTTCCCATCGCCTGTCATTAAATATTTTACTGAACCATGACTCTTACTTCTGTGTTGATAATTTTCCCTTCCTCTTTAGACACGGACATATTTAAGGATCATGCGTTGGAAGGTTAGGTACCAGATAAATTGGACTGCTCTCACAGGCATTGATTTCTCCAGGAAACGTAAGAATGTTGAGGAGGTGGGCCTGCTGTCCTGCACTCTGTTTGCCCGCATTATTAATTGTTGTTATGGCTCTCGGTAATGGTGCTGGTGATTTTAATGTTGTTATTTATGTCATGTGCTTAGAGTGATGTGTTCTGGACTGCATTTCATCTCAGACAGCACACATCAACACCCCTCTTGCCTTTGTCAAGAGACGAGTAAAGAGCCTTCTCGCTTTATGATCTTGCCAGGGAGCTACAATTTGGGGTGAGCTCACCAACTGCTGGATGCCCATAAAGGGACAATTGATGGTCCCACTCTAGCCTTCACCTTCCATTTGTGTGTAGCATTTGCCAGTGCTGCTATGTATGTGCATTCTGCTCAGAGGAGGTTCAGTGGTTTTCATGTGGCTTGCCTGGTATTGAGAGGGATGCACTTAATAGATTGCATGATATTCAACAGCACGGCATTAAGAATTTTTGTCTGGGCCTGCTGACCACCCTCTCTACCAACGCCCATCCCCTTGTAATTCAGAAGCATCTCAGGGCTGATCCCTGTGGATATTACCTCGCTATCCACAACTGGATGTGATTTTAATACAAGACACTTTATAAACACATTCATTTTCTCCACACTCTGTCACACTGAGACTGGCTCCCCCTTGTGCTAATCAAGAGATGACTTGGTAGCCAAACAAAAGGGGAAAAAGTAACAATTACACAATGTAATTGACAATGTTTCTCTTAGCCACCCAGAGGAATTAGGGCAGAAGGGAAACACTGGTTTGCAAGTAGTTTCCAAAATTGGGGGTCGGGGAGTGAAAGCCATACAGGAAAAATAGTTAACCAATCTCCTCCTTTTCCCCCTCCCCTCCTTCTCCATCCCCTCCTCCCTCCCCCTTCCCCCTTTCTCACTTCCTCCCTTTCTCCTTCCTTTTAGTACTTCCTCTCTTCTTTCCTCCTCTTCTTTGTCTCCTTCCATCAAAAAGCTCTTAATGGATACTTTCTATACACTGAAGTGGATTTCCTAAGAAGAATAAATGGCTCCTCTGCTCTCGGGTCTGACAGACTTAGTGAGAGTGAGCAATGTTCACAGTCAGCTACTTTAGGCCATCACAGTGCAGGCACAGAGAAGCTACAGGGCCCTTCCTGGCAGGGCCCTTCCTGGGGATTAGGAGGACTCTTCTATTTTTTATTTTTCTTTTTGTGACCAAATACTTGACTAGAAGCATCTTAAGGAAGGAAGGGTTTACTCTGACTTATGGTTTAAAAAGAGGATACAGTACATCATGGAGGGATGGCAGCGGGAGCCTGAAGCACCTGAATGCAGAAAGCAGATGGGAAACAAACTCCACAGCTTGCCTCTAGAGACCCACTCCTCCAGCAAGGCTCCACCTTTTAAAGATGCCACAACGATTATTCTCCCTTCAAAATGTATTTGTTTTATTTTCCGTGTGAGTATTTTTGCCTATACATATGGGCACTATGGATATGCTTAGTGTCCACAGAAGATAGAAGAAGGACATTAAGATCTCTTAGAAGTGGAACTATGGATGACCATGAAGCACCCTGTGGGTGCTGGGAATCGAATGTGGGTCCTCTGCAAGAGCAACACCGGCTCTTAACCACTAAGCCATCTCTGCAGCCCCTTACTCCAAACTCTTAAAGTAGCACCAACAGCTGGAGACCAAGTATTCAAGTAAATGAAGCTATAGGGACAGTTACATTGTAACCACAATAATGCCACCAAAGAAGTAAACTTCAAAGCTGAAAACTATTAGGAAAAAGTTATTCTGATTCTCAACCTGTAGGTCACAACCCCTCTGGGGATAAAATGACCTTTTCACAGGAATCGCCTAAGGCCATTGGAAAGCACAGATATTGACACTACAATTCATAAAACAGTGGCAAAATTCTAGTTATGAAGTAGCAATGAGAACAATTTATGGCTGCTGGGTCACAACATGAGGAACTGTGTAAAAGGCATGCAGCGTGAGGAAGGTTGAGAACCACTGTATTAGAGAGACGGTGACAGAAAAGGAATGCCATGTGATTCAAGGAGAAAAATGAGCATTATGATTCAGCATAGCAAGGTTGGAGTCTGCTTGCATTAGCTCACATAAGCCAAATTTGGGTACCTCTTCCCGGTCCCATATACAGTTCTATTAGTGCTCACCATTGGTCATTGCGGGTATTTTTCCACCATGGGAATTAGCAAACACTGTTAGCCATAAGCATTTATTTCTCTCTGATGCTTGGTTTTTGAGAGAGCTAGTAGTTGGACACATACCACCCTACATCTTGGAGTGTACAAGGAATGCTGACCCATAGCCTGTGCGGGGTTATTTTAAATAAGGATCTGAAGCCTTTCCCAATATGGAACCAGAGAAGAGGGTTGTGCTTCTTACAAGAGAGGCTGTTTCAGTGCTCAGAAAGAAAACCTTAATCAATTAAGCCTGCAACCGTAGTAGATGCTGGGAAATTTACTCAATGCTTAACAGTCCCTGCCATGGGAGATTATTTTCTAGCCCAAAACACAGTACCACACTCCATGAAAGGAAAGAAGAGGTTGTGCGATGAGGCGGGGCATAGGAAGGATGTAGTCTTGTAGATGTACAGAGAGGCTTGCTGTCAGGGAGGACTCATGAAAGAGACACCTGAGTGACTGCTGAGGTGGACAGATCAGCTCAGATGGAGCAAGAACAGAGACAAAGCTGCTGGGAAAGCTTGTTTCGTAGGTTGGTCTAGACAAACAGGCTAGCCTAGAGAGGAAACAACTGTAATAGAGATCCCCCCCCTCCCAAAGAACAAATGGGATCCTGAGTAAGTTGAGCAATAGGATGGTATCCAGAGAGTGGACTATGGTAACTGCTGTAGGTCTGATGGGAGGGAGATTATGAGAAAGAATGGGTAATCCTTCTGAAGCCTAGAGAGAAGTTAGTGCGGCTTGGTCTAGCTGTGGGAAGAGGACCAGAGAGGGCTGATGCTGGGATAAAGGGTGGGATGGGAGATGCCATTGAAACAACTAGATATCCAAACTAGAGTAGTGTGACAGATGCGTCTACTGTGATGTTGAGGGACTGGAATTGGTGGGAGCAGTTGGTATGGACGTTGGACCCAGAAATGAAGACCATTAAGTTCCAAGAAGGCAGAGCAAGGCTTCTTGGAACCTAGGGTGTGGCAGTGTTGGTTAATCTGAGGGAAGAGGTCAGTGGAGTAGAAACTGGAAACTATGAGACAGACACATCACAGTAACTTCAAAGCATCTTCTAAAGCTGTTTAGGATGTTGAACAAATGAATAAAAAGTAACCACTATAGATCCAGGCATAGCACCACTCAGGAAGATTAATGTGTCGTTGATCCATAGTTGTTTTATGTCAGCCTTTCCTCATGGGGCTCAAAGTTATGTTAGAGGGACAGAAGCCATGTTCTTTCACTAACCTGGCACTTGACCTAGTATGTGGCATTTTGTTGTACAACTAAATGTTTCTCATATGTGCTGATGACAGCTGGTGACAGTTTTGGTGGAAAACACATGGCAGGGGTAGAATTTGTGAGAGCTAAACAATTTGAGGGAAGGAAAGAGAGACTAGAGAGATGGAATATGGTTGGTGCATATTGGTCACTCTGACGATGGAGTGAGGGAAAGCCAATCCATCGCCTTCCCCATGTGGACAATGAGGTCAGCTGACATCTCTGTGGAGGACGCATTGCACCCTTCTGGTCTTCATGGAGACTATCAGCTTATGGTTACCATAGGTGTGACTAATAGGAGTCACCTCATTGGTCAGTTTCATATCTCTGGTTAGTTTTGATCAGTAGGACTTACCTAGAGAATCAGTCAGGGCTGCCGTATACATTCTTAACAGGATGAAAAATACTCCTGAGTTCAGTTTGCAACCTGTGCAACTATGCAGTAGGCTGGGCATATGGCTGTTAAATACATGAAATTGTAGGTAGGGGTGTCATTAGAGGTGATATTCAGGGGAAAGCATGCCAACTGTATTTTAATGAATAAACACCCATTGCTAGCAACTACTAATATAGTCCTTCCACCATGGCAGGAAGGCTGCTTGCAGGAGGGGCGTGCTGGGTAAGAGAATGGGTGCTCTATTCAGGTGAATGCGTGCTCACTGTGTGGGGTTGTTATCTTTGGATGCATTTCCATAGAGAAAGTTTCCCTGCTAACCTGACACTCTCAGCATCATTGAGCATGAGGATGGGCACCATGAGGGTTGCAGGAAGGGTTCTAGAAGGGGAGCCCAAGAAAACGTCTCCAGGAACTATAATTAATGTGTGCAGCACACTCTGAGCATGTGCAGTGTGCCTGGCACTACCCTGCATACCTCACAAGTGCTGTGCATTTAATCCTCATAATAGGCCATGTGTCAGAAATGATGTTTACGTGTGTATGGTTTCCTAGACTGGCGAGCAAATCAACATGCAGAGGATGGCTTGCTGCCGGCTGTGCTGCCCTTGAGTTAATGATGCAGCTACCATTTAAACTCAGATGTAGCTGATCCAGAGCTGGTAAATGAAACCCCTGAACCTGCCGCCACTTTCGTTGCTGTGGAAAAAAAGCAGCTAAATACACAGTCATTGCTTCTGATGGTAAACTCTGCCTAGCAGTTGGAGTACTCAGGCCATTTTTGCTGGGAATTACAATACTGTCTTCCAATTCATTATCCCTTATGGTAGAACTATAAAGACTATCTGATAGTCCCTGGAAAAAGTATGTCCTTCATAGGATGCACACATCCTATCTCTGTTCCCATTCTAAGTATGCCCTAAGAAGAACAATAGGGGCCCAAGCATTTTTAATTTATACTTATATGCTTAATTATGTCCTGAAAATTATATAGATGTATGTATAATATACACATCTCATGCATGAATACATTCATAAGCACAGGTGATACAGAAGCATGTTGTTCTCTAACAGCCACAGAGAATTACAAAAAAGAGAAGGCCCTTTTGTCTTCCCTATCTCATTATTACATTCTGTGAGTGCCGTGACCGTGAAGCCAGTCTGTCTCATGCCCTTACAGTATGTAGCAGCCTGGGTAATGGACAACAGAGGTACTCTGCCAAAAGGATGAAAAAGGCTGTGCTCAATTAATAATGTCTGTCCTCTGTGCATGGTCAGGAAATGGTCAGATGTGAGCCTTAGCACTCTTGGGTTTAGTTACAACCTACTTATCTTGCACAGGCTATTGTGTTGAGCCTTAGTTGAAACCGTTCTTTCAAACCTAGTTTAAACTTATTCTTTAAAAGTTCTGTATCGAATGTATGCCGGAATTAGTAACTAGGATTTCTGCTTTCCATTTTCCCCCCCAAGGCAATTTGAGACTTTAAAATGCTGCTGGAAGGGGGGAGGGTGCAATTGTGGGTGTAGATTCCTGCTGCACACAGCCAATGGCTGCAGCTTGAAATACCTGCTGGCAGGCTGGATGTTTCATTTTCAAAAATTGAAAATTCTCCCCTTCTGATTTTATATATAATAGTTGAGGTATTTGACGCTGCCGAAACACTGTTTCTCTCTTGCTCATTTTGTCAAGGAAGGTAAGAAAGAGGCTTTGGCAAGGCTGCAACTTGTAAGGAATAGTTTCCCCCAGCTGTCTGGGAGGACTGTCAGAAGAACCAACTAGAAGGCATGCGCTGACAGCCTTAAAGAAAGTACTTCGCAGAGGAGAGGCAGGCATCTGAATCACATGGAAATGAGCTAACATCCAGATTCCAGGGTTCCACCCACCAAGTCTCAGATCTAATAGATCTGCCGGGTCTCTGGGAATCTGCTTCTTTTAACAAGTTCCAGATACAGATGCTGGATAAGACACGCTGAGAGCCACTGAGTGTCCTTGGCCTTCACGCTGGCTTGATGCAGGAGGTGGGCCCTGAGTAAATAGATGTGAGGCTCTGGGAGAGGACCTAGAGCAGTAGCAGAGATGTATGCTGATTGAAGTCTACCCTGACTAAGATTAGGCTGGCTTTACTTAACGTAGGTAAATCTTCTCAAAAGATAACCAACCACAAACACTATCAAGCTGAACCAGTTTCTATTTGCCCCTTGATGTGCTGTAATAATTTTCTTAAGAAATGAAAAGAGTGTGACTCTGAAGTGGGCACATGGGACAAGAAAGTCTTGAAGATTTCAGATCTTCACACAAGGCACCATCAAGTTCCATTCTAACGGCAGGGAAAGTAGCTGAAAGCCGAAAAGGGATGAATGCATCATGTTGCTTGGTTTACTCACTTGGGCTTGCTTGTTCTTGAGATGGCGTCTCACTGTACAGTCCAGTCTGGTCACAACCTATGTCTCCCCATCTTCTGCAGACCACAACACCTAGGCAAATGCAGTTTTAAAAATTAGTACATGAATCAAAAGCTAAAGAATACACGTGCATAGCTTTCTTAGATTGTAAACAACTCAAGCCCTGGGTTTTCCTTGTTATTAATAAATAATGACTAGGCCCATGGGTTCCCACATCCCTGAGACCGTGGAAATGATAAATAGCTAGAGACTCTGTTTTTGCCATGCTAGGCTTGGCTGGGGAGATCCCCTATGCTGGAGTTCCTGGCAACTTCCCATGGCCTCTGGCACTTATAGGTCAGGCACCTGTAGGTCTTGCAAAGCTATGGAGAGCCATGTGTCCTTCCTGTTTCTTGACCTCACTCCTATTTCCTTGTTTTTCACTCACTACCCACATGTATCCTTACGTGTTTGACATCTAGAGACCCTCTCTCAAATCCCGAGGAAGGTAAGGCAGCCTTACCTTTCTGTTCTGTAGTGATGAGAACGTTGAGTACTGAAGACACCAAACCAGCGTCCACTGCTTCCAGGCTGGAGTGGACTTGAAGCTCCCTCCTCCACCTGCCTCATTGTACTTAGGGGGGGACTTAATTGTGGGGTACCTCTGAGGAGGGCCTTGATACTGAGTGACTTATTTTGCAGTTGGCACTTTGAAAGCCTCCTGGCTCAGAGACTAATAAGTCCCTCTCCCTCTCCCTCTCCCTCTCCCTCCACATCTCTTTCTCCCTCTCCCTCTCCCTCTCCCTCTCCCTCTCCCTCTCTCTCTCTCCCTCTCCTCCTCCTTCCCCCATCCCTTCCCCCTCCCCATCTCTTTCTCTCTCTGTGTGTGTCTCCCTCCTTCAAACTGGAAAGCAACTAATTTCCCAGAGTCCCCATTCTTAATGCCACTGCAGAATAGATTTCCGAGCACTGAAGTCACCAGCGACAACACCCTCCTCTCCTTACCAAGGAGAACAGGCTTTTATTTTCTGACTCTCAGAGAATGAGATGAGACCCCGCAGAAGATATAATCTGAAACTTCAGTCTTAGAGGCACTGATTTGTGGAGCAGTTAGCCATAAAGATCAAACGGCGAAGTGACGCTTGTCAATCAGAGAAGTAATCTCATCTATGATGTCCTAGGGGAAACAGTTTCTCAATACAATGCTTTCTTGTTTTCCCTCCTCCGTTTCTGCTTTCTCTCCACACACTGTGTGTGCATGTGTGCAAGCCCAAAGGAGTCAAATACGTTCCCAGACTTGGGAGCTTCGGAGCTCACTAATCTCTGTGCAGGATTCTAGGGTTTAAAGCACAGTTCTCAGCCTTGGCCATGCCATAGGAGCACATGGGCAGCCAGGACTGCGACAGTACAGTTAAACAGAGCCCCACATTCAGAGAGGTTTCCACTTCAGTTTTATGCTCCCCTGTCACCATCTTGAAATCCTTCATAATTTTTGAGCAAGGAGTCCTATATTTCCATTTTCTGCCAGGCACAAGAATTATATAGCCAATCCTGTAGGCAGCTATTAAATATAGAAATTCCCAGGCTGCACCCAGACCAATTATTCAGAATCTTGAGATGAAGCCCAAATCTTTGCACTCTAATTTCAGGGCCAGCTAACATAGAACAAAATCTCTGAAGTGGGGTGTTGATGTGTATATTTGGGGGCACATTAGGTTTGTCTAGTGCATTTTTCCAAATTACTCCCACAGGCTGATAAATAGTCTGATTTGGCCTAGTTCAAGGTTTGGATGAATGGTCTGCACTTATGGAATTTATTCTAAGATAGGTGTTAGCACATGTTTGTAATACTAGTACTCAGGAGGCCAAGGCAGGAGGATTACTGCCAGCTTTGAGGGTACCCTGGGCTACAGATCGTGTCTCAGACAGGAAGGCAGTGAGGGAATTTCAAGAAAGAGGAAAGGAAGGAAGACAAGGAAGAAACTCTACTTCCAAGCTCTTACCCAAATACAGACTTGCTAGGATAGTCACTGCATAGGACAGAACTGCTTGAAGCTGTAAGACGGGCCAGGATGGTCTCTGAATTGTTATTTTTTATCCAATGGCAAATGGTAAGAAATGAAGTGGGTGTGGCCAGAGCCCTGACTGATGTTCAGCTGTCTGGTTTGGGAACAAGCTTTTGGTGTCTTCCTTGCTAATTTGCTTATTAACAAAATGGATATTTTATTTGTCGTGGTGATTTGACAAAATGAAGCACACCATAGTAGATGGCCAATAGAGAAATATTTGCAAGCTATCTCCACTCAGAAGAAATAGTTGTATACCCTTCCCCTAAGCGCTCAACTATTTGTTTGTTTGTTTCTTTCTTTCTTTCTTTTATTTATACTTTTTTTGATACTTTATTTACATTTCAAATGTTTTCCCTTTTCCAGGTCTCCCCTTTGGAAACCCCCTATCCTCTCCCCCCTCCCCTGCCTCTATGAGGGTGCTCCCTCATCCACCCACCCACTCCCATCTTCCCTCCCTAACATTCCCCTACACTGGGGCATCTAACACTCTCAGGCCCAAAGGCCTCTCCTCCCACTGATGGCCAACAAGGCCTTCCTCTGCCACATATGGTGGCCAGCACCATGGGCCCCTCCATGTGCATTCTTTGGTTGGTGGTCCAGTCTCTGGGAGCACCAGGGGGCCTGACCAGTTGACACTGTTTCTCCCTCTCCACTGGGCTGCAAACTCCCTCAGCTCCTTCAGTCCCTTCTCCAACTCCTCCACCTGGGACCCCACACTCAGTCCAACAGTTGCTGTGAATTGAATCATGGGTGTTCTGAACTTTTGGGCTAATATCCGCTTATCAGTGAGTACATACTGTGTTTGTTCTTTTGTGACTGAGTTATCTCACTCAGGATGTTATTTTCAAGTTTCATCCATTTGCCTGAGAATTTCGTGAAGTCATTGTTTTTTAGTAGCTGAGTAGTATTCCATTGTGTAAATGTACTACATTATCTGTATCCATTCCTCTGTTGAGGGACATCTGGGTTGTTTAAAGCTTCTGGCTATTATAAATATGGCTGCTATGAACATAGTGGAGCCTGTGTCCTTATTATATGTTGGAGCATCTTCTGGGTATATGCCCAAGAGTGATATAGCTGTGTCCTCAGGTAGTATTATGTCCAATTTCTGAGGGTCCACCAAACTGATTTCCAGAGAGGTTGTACCAGCTTGCAATCCCACCAGCAATGGAGGAGTATTCCACTTTCTCCACATCCTTGTCAGCATCTGCTGTCACCTGAGTTTTTGATCTTAGCCATTCTGGCTGGTGTAAGGTAGAATCTCAGGGTTGTTTTGATTTTCATTTCTCTGATGACTAAGGATGTTGAACATTTCTTTAGGTGCTTCTCAGCCCTTTGAGTTTCCTCAGTTGAGAATTCTCTGTTTAGCTCTGTTCCCCATTTTTTCATAGGGTTGTTTGGTTCTCTGGAGTCTGACTTCTTGAGTTCTTTGTATATATTGGATCTTAGCCCTCTATCGATATAGGATTGGTAATGATCTTTCCGCAATCTGTTGGTTGCTGTTTTGTCCTATTGACAGTGTCCTTTGCCTTACAGAAGCCTTGTAATTTTATGAGGTCCCATTTGTTGATTCTTGATCTTAGAGTATAAGCCATTGGTGTTCTGATCAGGAACAGAACATGTTCCTGAACATGTTCACATGTTCCCCCTGTGCCCATGTGTTCGAGACTTTTCCCCACTTTCTCTTCTATTAGATTCAGTGTATCTGGTTTTATGTGGAGGTCCTTGATCCACTTGGACATGAGCTTTGTACAGGGAGATAGAAATGAATCGGAAAATAGAACTCATTATGGCAACAAGAAGAAATACTAGCCAATATTATTCAATTAGCATATTTATCAAATATAATTTGTATTCATAGTTATTAAATATTAGGTTATCAGAAGGATGGATTCTACTCTATATTCATGTTATACATGCATGCATATATAGACTTATACATGTATACATATACATGTACGGACAGATAGATCTATATATGTGGCAGGTTCTGTTTAGTACTTGACTTTAAATTTTTTTTGCATTTTAACTACTCAAGTTCTGCTGATTATAGCAACTCAACATAAGATTAACTAAACTAAGATTACTAATCTCTACTCCCATCTCCGTCCTTCTCTTGGAACAGTTATTTTTTAAAAAGTTGATGTTAAAAATACATTTGATATGTATTTTTCACATTTTTCCTCTTGTATTGACATGCATCCCATATGGGCACACACAGCAAGTGATTTTCTGTGACTTGCTTCCCTTCTCTCCTTCACTTAATATATGTGAACATCTTTCCGTCAGCACATATCACTCATCTCTTACTTTCAATATTTCTAGGCATTCCCTGGGACGGGTATGAGGTTTTCCAAGCATTCCTTGACATAGGCATTCAGTGTTCATCTACTGCTGTGGCAAGCATTCTTATGTGTGGGTGGGTGGGGTACAGATGTGTATGTGTGGGTGGGTGGGGTACAGATGTGTATGTATGTGTGGGTGTGTATGTTCACTTTTATGTATGCATCTGGAGATCAGAGATTGAGGCTGAATATCTTTATTGACTGATGTCCCTTACATTTTGAGGCCGGGTCTCTGTGAACCTGTAGCTAATCAATTCAACAAGAGTAGGTGACCAGTGAGCTCCAGGGAATCCTCCCGTCTTCACATCCCAGCACTCCCGCAGGCATGCACCACCATGGCATTTTTTATGTATGTGCTGGTGAGCTGAACTAAGATCTTCAGGCTTGAGCCACAGGCGCTTTCCCACTGAGCCATCCTGTCACCCCCCACAGATATTCCTTTACGTACAACTTTAAGTGTCGGAACTTTGTCTTGTTTTGGGTGACTCGGTGAAAGAGTCTCAACACCTTATGACCTGAGTGTGGGCAAGGCAAAGTCCAGACAAATAACAGTACATATGGCACACTGACTTTTATTGGCATTCTATCCACGCGCCAGGTACTCCAGAGCCTCAGTTGACCTCAAGCGACTCACCAAAGCAGCATATGATTCAGTGTCAAAGCCATTGTTACAAATGATAGCTATCTGAGTATTAGGGCTGAGATGAAATCTTCTTAATGGTGCTTAAGGCTAGCCTCCTCTCCAGCTCCATGTTCTGTCATATTCAGTAGAATTCAGAGTGGTTTGGCATAAAAGTCCTTTTGCATAGCTTTCTTCCAGTGTTTTCTGTGGCAGAAGGCTAAAGGAAGTCCAGACTGGAGCACAGAAGCATGCTAGCAAAGTCTTTCCAATGTGGCCAGTAGTTTATCTGATTGGTCACAGTTTGCTCTATCATTTTCTTTTAGGAGCTAAGGGTGAGAAAACAACGAAAATTTGCCCAGCAGAAGCCCCTGTTTCTCCTGACAGGCCTTTGACATGCATTTCAGTGAAGCCCTTGCAAGGAGACACTTAACTACCTCCCATGAAAAACTAGAAGTAACAAAACCAGGAGAAATCAAGTAACTTTTGAAAGCACATTAAGCAGGACTCAGCAGACTTTTAGACAGCTATGAAATGTTGTCATCAAAATTGTTTTTACTCTTAGTGATTTTACTGCAAAAAAAAAAAAAAAAAAGTTGAAATCCTACTGTACACCCATGGAGATGCTCAGCCTGTGCCTACTTGGAGAAATATGTTAAGTTCAGCTGCCAGGCTTCAAGCTGCAGCAGTCCCTGAATCTGACTCTGCTTTCTTACAGAGGCCTAGCTCCTCCAGGTGGCCCCCAGTCAGCGGCTGAGTCTGGTAGGAATATTAGGGGCTAGTTGTTTTGAGATCAGGAACTCTTTATTCCCTGCAAGGCTGGCTGAGACTGTCAGGTCTGCTGGGGATGTGTTTGCTGTGATCTGGGACTCTCCATTCTGATCCTGCTTCCTTCCCCTTTTATCTTTCAGGGATAAACCAGTTCCTTTCCTAACTTTTCAGGGCCTGCTTTCCGGAGGACAGCCTAGCCACTGATATGTTCACTTTAATGTGGGAGCATCAACTAAAGTACCCACGTAGCCTCCATCCCCAGATACTTGTGCACCAGGCTTTACTAAAAATGGACACAATTCTGTCAAAGAGAAGCTGGACATTTCTCTTCAATTATTCAGGCGGAGCACACACACAAAATATTAAGGGTGGGACAAACCCAAACTTGGATGTATTCTAAAATTTCACTTCAACTACTCAAACTATTTCTAAGGACTGACGTGAGGGGTGTTCTTTTGTATTCCTTCTGTGTTTCCTATGAACTGATTGGAGCCTAGACATCACAGGTGCATAGAAAAAATCCAATTTCCATGTCTTCACTCAAATCACAATCCTACCGGGAGCACCATGGTTCTTGATAAGATGCTTCCCCTTGTGGTTCCACAGACTGAGACAGATGAGGAACCTAATTCCTTGCTTGCTGTTTCAGGGGAGTTTGGAGAAGTGTACAAGGGCCGTTTGAAGCTGCCAGGCAAGAGGGAAATCTATGTGGCCATCAAGACCCTGAAGGCTGGGTACTCAGAGAAACAGCGCCGGGATTTTCTGAGCGAGGCGAGCATCATGGGCCAGTTTGACCATCCCAACATCATTCGCCTGGAGGGTGTTGTCACCAAGAGCCGACCTGTCATGATCATTACGGAGTTCATGGAGAATGGCGCTTTAGACTCTTTCCTCCGGGTAAGAGCCACGGGGGTGGGGGATTGGGGGATGTTAATACTGGGGGGATGGAGAGAAAGGTCCTGGGGAGAAGTGTCCCGTGAGGATAATCTGCCTTCAGGACTGGCTGGTCACATGAAGGCAGATTTTAACCTTGGCAAAGTTAGCAGAGGTTTGTCGTTAAAAGGAAAGAATAACTTCGTACTGGGTAACGAATCAGGAAGCCTCATCCTTGGGAAAGGCCAATCCTCGATCCTCCCTCTCTCAGCCGTCATTAGCTGCCTATAGCACTCAGCGTAGGGGTGGAACGCCTTCCACGCCACCATGAGATGTTCCCTCTTCTTTGTTAGTGCGTCTTCTGACGCTGTGCGTGTGTGTGTGCGTGTGCGATTTACGTGGTCATTTCTAAGAGAGGCAGCCTCACGGCAGATTTCTTGGTATTCAGGTTCTTACATTCTTTCTGTCCGTCAGTTCTTCCAAGATGTTCTCTGAGCCATAGATCCAAGAGCTTGAGGAAGATTAAGAAATGGGGGGAGGGTGATATACTTATATTGTAATTAAAGCATATTTAAGATTTTAAATTATACTTTAAAAAAAGAGAGAAGAACAAAGCGTAGTCTGAGGTCTCCTCAGAGCAAGGTTGATACCGGGGAGGGCTTACAGGTTGAATAAGATGGTGGAAGCAAATAATGGTCACAGATATCTCCATGAATTAGTGAGACTGGGGGGATTGTTTGTGGCCATTTCTGCCTTTCACCAGCATAGCCAACCTCCCTGCCAGTTCTCTTCAGTTAGCTAGTCAGAAAGAAAACAGGTTGCCATCGTCTAGAAAATCCCTGAGCCTCCTGCCCTTTAAAGAGGCATTTGAAAGACTGCCACGGGCACCAAGAAATCTTTCCTGGCGTCTATGCAGAGCTGTGACTCCCAGTCCAACCTGCAGTAGACGTGGATGTACCTGGATGCATTCTTAGTTGAGAGATCTATGAATAGTTCCTGTCAGAACTCATGCTCATGAGGCCATGCTCACAATGGAGCCACCCTCCTCCTCCTCCTCCTCCTCCTCCTCCTCCTCCTCCTCCTCCTCCTCCTTCTCCTCCTCCTCTTCTTTTTCTTTTTTCTTTTTTCGGTTTTTCGAAACAGGGTTTCTCTGTGTTATCCTGGTTGTCCTGGAACTCAGTCTGTAGACCAGGCTGACCTCGAACTCAGAAATCCGCCTGCCTCTGCCTCTGCCTCTGCCTTCCAAGTGCAGGAATTAAAGGCGTGCGCCACCATGGCCGGGCTGGAGCCACTTTCTTACAGGAGAGCACAGATGCATATGGAGAATGGATGGTAGCCAAACCTAGGCTGGGAGCTGGACCTGACCAAGAGTCGGGGGCGGGGGCATCTAGTGATTCTGAGAGCAGAGGGTCTGGGAACAGCATCAAAGAATGGCCATAGACTTCTGAATGAGGACTTTGGGTAAGCAGGCTATGTGTGTCCCTACCCTCAGTCAACAGCTGTGGTTACCGATCAAAGGACCATCCATCCATTCATACTGAAACATTAATTGGTTGACTGCTCTGGCTAAACATACACTGAATACTGGGCCTATGCAATAGAAGAAATACAGTTCTAATGCTTTATAGCTATTCACCCCAAGATCCTATTGACTTAGCATAGCAGCATGGTTTATAATGCTCATGAACCTGCAATTGAAGCAAAGGTGTGGGATGGAGCCTCTAGTTTCTTGTGGAGTCATAAGAAAGAGCTCTGGGCAAGGCTTGAAAGTGTCTGGTCTTCTTCACTCTTGTGATAACATGGAGTTTAAATGTGATATCAGCTGTACCTTTTCCAGTGGCCTGTTTGAGCATCTTTAGAACAAGTTGGGTCCAAAACCAAGCATCCTTGAAGGAGAGAGTGAAGGCTGGACCATTTGTGTGTCTGGGCAATCACATAGTGTCACTTTCACTGCAGTGAAGGGCCCTCCTGGATCTAAGGAAAGAGAGCAGTCCCTTGTTATAGGGATGACAATGACTTTATTTCTACTTTAGTCTCAAGTGTCTAGGGACATGGCTGAGGATAAGGGCCTGAGTTCAGATCTGTAACAACAGTACTGGGCTTGAGGTGTGGGACAGGAGGCATGTAGATTCTAAGGGATCCCTGGCTAGCTAGTATAACTGAAACTGAGCTCAATGAGAGACCTTACCTCAAAAAACAAGATAGAAAGCAATTGTGGGAAACACTTGGTGTTGGTTTCTGGCTCCCACAGGCAGACAGGAGTGCTCATTCACACACACACACACACACACACACACACACACACACACACACAAACATGGGGATCCAGCTATAACCATCTTATAGAATACAACCCACCACAGATGCAATCCTTGCCTTGAGCCTGAATGTTCAAATCTGCCAGTTTCCTGTGTGTGTAATAGGTTTTGTTTCTATAAGTGAAGAACAGGGATGGCTCAGAGTCATATGTGAATTGTCCTTGGGAAGGTAGAGGAGGTATGAGAGAGAGAGAGACAGAGAAAGGGAAAAAGAGAAGAGGGGGAGGGAGGGAGAGAGAGAAGGAAGGAGGGAGGAAAGGAAGGAGAGAGAGAGAGAGAGAGAAGAAGAAGAAGAAGAAGAAGAAGAAGAAGAAGAAGAAGAAGAAGAAGATGAGGGGAGGGGAGGGGAGGGTGGGGAGGGGAGGGGAGGGGAGGGGAGAGGGAGGGAACTTCTCCACTGGGGATTGTGGCTGACCCATGGGAGGTAGATGATCAGCTGTTGGACAGCGTGTTTTGTGCAGAAGTTAAAGTAAGTGTGGGCTATTTCACAATCTACAACAGATGCAGGGTTGTTCCCACTCCCAGGAGCAGAGTGGGCAGGGTCGTGGGATTTGATTGGAAGCTACCCTTTCACACTACCAAAGCTGCCTTTGTAGGGCAGTACATGTTTGTTGTCTAAGCTAGGTAGTTCGGGAAGGTGTTTAAAGAAGTAGGGATGGAGAAATTGCTGTAGATTAGGGGTTCAGACCCACACCTCCTTGAGGGAATGGTTGTAGCTCTATTTTGAAACTCTAGCACCTGCCGGTGTAAACCCATGGTAGATGCTAGCTGAGTGAAAACCACACACCGTTATTTCTAGAGAGTGGCAGAGAGTTCAGGGAAGGCTGTGTGCCCATGGCATCTCATTCACTGTGTTTGTAGACACAGGAATGTGAGGCATACGCTGTGCTTTCCCAGGGGCAAGCATTTATGATCAGAGAGCTTGTGAAGGGAATGAAGGCAACCAGAAGACAAGCATCATCTGGGCCAGCCTCAAGACCCTTTCTCGACTCATTTCCTTTGTGTTGCTTGATTCTGCCTCAGAGAAAGTCACTACATGGTTGGAAGAAAGTAATCAGAGTTCATCCCCAGGTCACCTGTAGGACAGGGAGATTCATTCTCCAAGAGATTATGAGAATCAAAGCTCCACCCTGTTACTCCTCCCAGACAGAGCAGTTTCTACCTGGGGCCTAAGACACATAGACTTGGGGTTCGTTCATGATAATTAGGCTGTATGTATGCACAGTGTGAGGAAACCTAGGGGCAAGAGAGGAACACAGAAAAACAGAGGCGAGGGCACAGCTAGAAAGGGTGGCAAGAGCGGGCAGAGCCAAGAGCAGCAGGGAAACGAAGCGTTTCTGACTGCTTGCACCTTGTGAAGGCAGGTAATCTATAAATCTAATTTCAGCCTTACTACTGAACCCTGGAGCATAGCAACATTAATTGATGTATCTGCTGCTTGATAAAATTGAAAAAAATAGGTCATCAGTTCAGTTCTACAGGGTCCATCTTCTGGGAAGGAGGATAATTTTAGGACCACTATTCCTAAAAGAAAGGAAAAGAGTTAGATCTTGAACTGTAAACTGGTCCCTTTCTGACACTCCTGGGCTCAGCATCGTCCAGAGGGCGCTCCGCTCACTCTGACCTTGGGTCAGGGCCTCACAAATCCACATCTCCTCTCATCCACTCTCTAGTCCTGTCTCTGCAGGACTTGGAATTCCTGTCTTCTGGAACCACCCAGGAGGTGGTTGCTTGTTGCTAATTGTTTTAAATGGAAGAGTTTTGGATTACCTAGTTAATTATTGAATATTTTTTTCTTGGTACCAAGATCTAATGGCACCCATCCAGTGGCTCTTCCCTAAGCTTCAAAAACCATTCCTGAAGCTCAGATCCATGTATGGTCAAAAGCTTCTCGTGGTCACTGTTGGTCATTTCTGTAAGACTCTTGGAAGTCAATGAATGGTGTCAAATGGGACAGTTTCCATCCGGGGAGCTCATCCATGGACCTAAGCTAGAAGGAAGCAACTTGAGAAAGAATATCAAATTGGAAGCCCTGAGACTGAGCCTCTACCTTGGCTCCGGCTGTGAGTCACCCTTTGGCCTGGAGTGAGTCCCGTTAACTCAATTTTCCAATCTATGAACTAAAGGCATTGAGCCGGATGAGCTTGAAAGTTCTCTTTTAGTTAAAAAAAAAATCTATGATTCATTCTCTTCAAACAAATCAAATAAGGGTTTCATTTCCTGAAGTGGATTTGTCAATGAAAGAGGAAATACCTAAATCCTCCCTGTCTGATATAAGAGCCGCCAAGTGGCTCCATGCATTTGCTGGAAAGCAATTTCAGTAGAAAGCACTTCAGAACGAGAAGAAAGTTTTAAATCACTCCATCCAGGCCTGCATCTCCTCACTCTACCATGTTTGTTCTTATGGACACAGTGTGGAGTCCAGTTGCTTCTCAAAGTAGCCGAGAGAAACCAGGTGGTGGTCGCTCAGTTTTGCTTATTTTCTATGCTGGTGTTCTTATCTCTACAATTACGAAGCCTGTGGACAGCCATCCTGTATAATTTAAGGGATAATGCTTGTCTCTCAAAGCAATTTTCCAGGGCCTGTGAGATGGCTCAGTGGGTAAAGGGACTTACCACCAGCCTGACCACTTGAGTTCAAGCCCCATAAACCACATAGTGAAGAGACTCAAGTTGTCCTTTGACCTCCATACAGGCAACATACCAGTGGATTGAGTAAGAAGCAGTTGAATACATCAGGGGAAATGTAGCATGTTTATATCCTTAGGTTTTCACCAAGATAGTAAATTCAGCAGTAAGGACCCTTCCTGTAGAGATGTGCTTACCCTGCAGCGAGCTCCTAAGGAAACTGTTGCCCATTGCACAGTCAGCATATTCCAGGGAACGAGGCACAGGACAGGAGTTCAAAGACCAGATAAGAGCAGCATCATTAGTCACAGGTGGCTTTTCTCCCTGTGAAGCTTATGCAGCTGTCTTCTCCACACACCACCGAAGGCAGCCATTACCAGGGGATCAGAGATGGAACGTCGGCAGAGAAGTAATTTGCCACTCCGGATTTAGACTTGTGTTCTAACTCAAACTCACACAGAGCGATTTAAGGCTGATCACGTAGATCCTCTGGACTTTATCTTCACTATGAAAATAATACAATATTGTCTGCCTTTTCTTCTGCCCAGGGACAGTTTGAAGGCTCTGATTATATTCTGGGACAGATTATTTTCCATTTGAAAGTCAAGTAATTGAAGATACTGGTATTTGTGAACTGATTCCGATTTCAAGTGTCTTGTCATCAAGTCTCCTTCATTCACCAATACCTGTTGGTAGACAGCTGTGTACCTTTACCATACTGACCCATTCTACATTGAACTCAGAACTCCTATTGGGCTGGGCTTTCCAAGAGCAATGACCGTAGAGTGTCTCTCACACATTCAGACAAACACCAGGGACCCAGAACTGGACCCCAGATTCCCTCAACAGGAGCATTTGAGATCCATAGAGGAGGTGACTGAGAGGAAGGGACAGTCTAGCTCTTGTGTGCCATAATCTCTGATGATATCAGAGCAGCATAAGGTTCAAAATGAAGACTTCTGACCTGTGATCTCATTGAACCCCCAAAGAGTCTAGGAAGAGAGGACACTGGGCTCTTAAGATTTAGCTGTGAGGATCACTACTCTGCAGGCTAATCACATGCTCAGGCCAATGAACAGCAGAGTCTGGGTCCAAACTGTCTATTTGGATCCAGACACCAAATGTTTGGCCACTTCTGGCCTCTGTTTACCCCAGAAACTATAGTGATACCTGGTCTAAATTTTAAACAAACGGCAAAACCAGGAATACTGCAACAAATTTAAGCAAAAATACAGACATTGTATATGCTTGCCCAAACCTTTCTTAGTGGGTAACACACTGTTCTACTCCAGAGTGAAATCTTTAGTGAGATACCCCTTTTTTCATTATAATGTCACCTACACGTCTGAAGAAGAAATAAGAAAAATGGAGTTTGAATAAAAATCCAACCTGTGTTACTCGAAGCTAGGGTGCAGCTTTAGAATATACAGAAGGTGCATGGGGCCTTTCTGAGGAGGTAAATCTCCTAGAGAAATGCTTGGAGAAAGGGCTGGGTACTCCTGAGAGACTGGCTGGCTTCGGTAGAAGGTACTGATGGAAGTTCACTCTGGAGGAGGATTTGAATCATCCCTGGTACATTCATCCTTCACAGATGGGCAAATCAGTCTTTCTACAAACCAACGTGGCACTTTTATTTTAGGTCCTTAGAAGAAAAGGCCACAGAAAAAAACAATCTTAACAGGTTGGGAGGTGGTTAGGAATGGAGTCAGGAGCAGCCTGGCCCATGGGGCGTGTCCTACTTTGCCTCTCCATTGCTGTGCTAACACACTGACCAAAGGCAACATAGGGAGGAAGTGCTTGCTTCATTAAAATGTCACAGTCCTTCATAGAGGGAAGCCAGGCAGGAATTCAAGCAGGAGCAGAAGCAGGAACCATGGAGGAATGATGCTTCTTAGCTTGCTCCCCATGGCTTTCTCAGCCTTCTTTCTTCTCCTACCCAGGCCCACCTGTCCAGTGGTGACATAACCCATGGTGGGCTGGGCTCTCCCACATTAGTCATTGATCAAGAAAATGCCTCACAGTCATGCCCACAGATCGATCTGATGGAGGCAATTCTTCAGTTGAGATTCCCTCTTGTGTCTAGGTTTGTATCAAGTTGACAACACCAATCTGTACTCCTCCACAGCATCATTGGCCACTGATGGGTTCGGTCCTGTAGCACATGCAAAAATGGCATACCCATCCATGTTGAAAGGAGATAACAGATGTGGGTGTATTATGTAATCTATCCAGTAGATGTTCAATAAAAGGAGGCTCCTTATACCGCTTATGCTTTGTGTATTTCATATGTGGACTTCAAATGCAGAGAATGTGGCTTGCCTGTACCTGTGTTCAGTAGTAACTAGACTAGACCTCAGGTACCCTGCCACCTTTTACTTTTCCTCCAGTTGCAACATTTCTGTGTTTAGGGTGTGCTCTAATTAATGTAGAATTAATGGGGAAGCACTAAGACCAAACTGTATGCTAAGGTAAGTTCCTGGCAGCATGGCTCGGGGCCCACTGATTTAACCACTGTCTGCAGAGGCAAGATGCAGAGGCTGTATGTAGCAGAAGGAAGGCACCTTCTATTTGATGAAAATCCATCTAATGGGAAAGGCATTCCTGCTTAGAATGGAGTCCACCAGTTACGGGAGAAAGCAATGATGTAACCTGGCATGGTGAGGGTCATGAACAGGCTTCCAGGGGCTTGACACTGCATGTGAGCTTTAGCCCCCACTGGTCCCTGTAAGGCAAGCATGGTTACACAAAGCAAAGCTTGACAGCTCAGAAAATACAAAGGTGCCCGAGAGTTTGGGAAATAGCAAGATATGCTGGTCATTCAACTATTTGTGCTTTTTAAGGTGTTGAGGCTCCCCCTTCTTTTATTCCCTGTGAAAGTTTTCATCACTTAAAATATCATAGGGACCTCTAGAGATAGGGGTTCTTGTACTCAAAGAGTTAGAGTCAAATAGCAGAGTCTGGAGGTTGTGCTATACACACAGCCACAAGGTTTAAAGTTGTGATGTAAAAGGTAATATGGTAGTACATCTGAAAACAGTGTTCAGAGAATTCTAGTTACATCGGAGGCAGGGGATCATAAAGACATCATCCTTGAAGAAGGGAAATAAGCAGAAAACAAAGGGTACATACATATGTATGGACTTAGAAAGGAACAGAAGAAAATGGTACTTAAGAAGATCTGGGGCAAGTTGGACTTGCCCAGGTAAGGACATAGAGTTCTCTAGTCCCCGTGGCTTTATTTAGCAGGAGTGTGTGGTTCTAGAGGCTAAGGCAAAGCAGTGGCTGGTCCTTAGGGTCTCCTGAGCTGTACTGAGGAATTGGGAGATTTTCCTTAATGCAACTGGAAGCTATTAGAGAGTTTAAGCCAGGGAGTGACATGGCCTGATTTATGTCTTGAAGCGATGGCCCTGGCTGCCATGGGGAGGATGGATTGCAGGGGTGCAGGTGCAGGGCTGTTACAGGTGATGGATGGCGATGACTTGTTTGGAATGGTGGCAGTGGAAAGGGAAAGGAGTGGACGGCTTTGAGATGTAATTTAGAGATGAAATCGACAGGGCTTGGCAAGGAGAGAGCAGAGCATTCAAGGAAAGAGATGAGGAGGAGGGAGGAGCAGGAAGAGGCAGTGGAGAGCTGAATGCTGGGTGCTGACAGAGGGCTGACAAGCCGTCGGCCATGCTGTCTAGGCTCCCGATTAGCCACTGAAGCCCATCTTGATCCTGATCTCCGTTTTTTGTCTTATCACAGCAAAATGATGGACAGTTTACCGTGATCCAGCTTGTGGGGATGCTGAGGGGCATCGCTGCTGGCATGAAGTACCTATCTGAGATGAATTATGTGCACCGGGACCTGGCTGCTAGGAACATTCTGGTCAACAGCAACCTGGTGTGCAAAGTATCTGACTTTGGCCTCTCTCGCTACCTCCAGGATGACACCTCAGACCCCACCTACACCAGCTCTTTGGTGAGTCCTTAGTCCACTCAGGGAAATCATAGCATGAATCAATGATGGTTGGAGGTATCTTTGGACCTGGCTGAGCTTTTTCTCTACTTACGGAGTCAGATGCTGATCACCCCATTCATCCAGTAGGAATTATAGCAGCCAGCTGTCCTAGTAAAGATTGAGCACAGCTTATCAGAAGGAGCCACTATCTACTTGGAACCCACTGTGCTCCTTAGCTAGTGACGAGAGAAGTTTGAAACAGATGAATTTGGAGACTCCAAATGGGGAGAGTGGAAGCAGCAACGTCTTTCATAAAGAAGGAGCTCCAGGCAAAGCTCTTCTAGTCCCCCGTTGAACTGGGCATTGCGTCATCAGAATCCGGTTTGGTTTTCTAACTTGCTTCCATGGGGCTTAAAGCACCAGTTCCACTCTGAGTGCTGAAACCTGGTCTTCTCTCGCCCCCCCTCCACATCCTGAGCAGCTCTAATCTCTATCCCACTCCTTCCTTCACACAATCCCTCTTAGAACCATAATACATTCAAAATAGAGTTCCGGCTTGGCTTTCCTCTCCAGTGGAGCCGCCACGTCTCACCATCTCCACAGCTGGCACCATTTAACTAGAGACTGAAATAGAAGAGTCACCATTGATTTCTCTCAGTGCCTCAACATCCCATCCTGATCCTCGGTGACGCCTAGAGAACCTATCTCTACTCTTCTTCCTCTGCCCTCTGACCTTATAAGGCTGCATTCTCTTTGGCCTAGACTGCTATATGGATTGTCTAGCTAGCATCTTTGTTTTCCACTTACATTCGTGACCCAACAATATCGTTCACTGCCTCCCTATCTGCTTTAAACTTCAAAAACTGAAGTGTACAAATTAAAATAATACAGAGAAGCAAGTACATAAAATATTTACTGAATGGCAGCTCCCCCAGGGTAGGAGTCTGTAAACTTTTCCATTAAAGAGTCATCTGGCTAGTATTTTAGGCTTTGTTGGCCAAGAGGCAAAATGGAGAATTATATAAAGAATTGTATAACTATTTGCAGTGTGGCCCTTTGAAAAGTGATAGGCATTGTTCTGAGCTCCTAGGCTACAAACAGAGACCAGCTGGATTCGAACCTCAGGCCAAAGTGTCCAACCACTGCTTGGAAGCATCCTTGTTAAATTAGATATGTCTCCTTTCACGTTTCTCTTTGACCACACTATGTTCATTTCTCTGTGTTCTTGTGCTCCCCCATGGGATTATTTTATTTCCAGACTGACTTTCCAAAGTTTAGTGAATATTCATACTCTCCTGGGAGTGTGCCTGACACTTAGCATCCTCAGTAGCAATGGAGGTCACCAATCTTTGAAATTATGCTAATTCAATATCAAAATATGGGTACCTTGTATTGACTCAATTTGCCTTTTTATATAATTCCCAGAATTTATTTTTCTCTCTTTCATTGTATCTTTACCTGATTTTTCCCATTGGGTTACTGGTTGGTGTTTATGTTGGGAATGTTACCCCTGATGGTCTGTGATAGAGTTAGGTGCCCACCTGTTGTGGCTCTCACTGATGGCAGTGTCATTTGTCTTGTGATGTCATTGAGATTCAGTCAAAAATGTCTGTTGCTTCTTCTCCATCTTCTTGGGAGTCTGATTTGCTTTTAAAGTTCTCCTCACAAAAAATTAGGAAATGTTTTTCCGAATCTTAAGTACTGTTGCATTAAGTTGATGTTTGTTCTGTATGTAAAGACTTAACACACCTGAAATTACTTTTCCACAAGTTTATTTCAGTAAAATTTTAGATGTAACTTAGAACTTTAAAGACTTTGACCAAGAATATCCATATATACCCCTGGTAGATCTCAGAAGGAGTATCTTGCTCTGTGTGCTTCACCATCTAACTTTGGCCTATTCCTCTTTCTGGGTATCATTTTTGTTCACACATATCTTTTGTTTCTACACACAGTGGTACACATATATGAAGTGCAAATTTGGAATTTCACAGGCATATAGAGCTGTATCACTCAAACTTATGGCAAGATAAAGAATCTAGTTATTACCCAAGGAGGCTTCTCCAAGTGCCTCCAGCCTTGAGTCAATACTACATGCCAAACACACTTAGGATACAATCACTGCCCTGGGTTTTTTTGAATGCTCATATGTTTATGCATATATGCATGTATTTATTAGGACTTTATGATCAATCTAGGTCTTCATAGAAATGGGTGTTTTTCATTGTATCATGTTTGAGAGAGCCACTCTTCTTGCTATGTGCAGTAGGACTTTATTCCTAATGAGCCTATTTTTTTTTTCCATTATCTCAACAGATGCCAGGAATATCCTGCAACTTATTTTTAAATATAGATTGGAAAGTCACTTCTTACTTAGTTTTGTCAAGGTAAACAATTATGCCAACTCGTTCAATATATACTATGTAGTATATCATCTTTGACATTGAGGTCTTCCTATCAACTGTTTGATTCTGGTGATCTGTTTATTCAGCGTCTCTTCCTATTGGTATGGTCATAATGACTTGAGCAAATATCATATAACAACACTTACTAGTCCGGAGGAACAAGTTTTCTTCTCTTCAAAACATGTTTTTCTAGTCTTAGATCTTTTTGCTTTTAACTGAAATTTAAAATCCCCTTGTGCGTAGATACACACACACACACACACACACACACACACACACACACTTGTATCCACAGCTGTTCTTTGAGTGGGCTAGTCTCCCTTGGGAAGGACTAACACTTTAATGGTTCAGGATCACTTAAGAAGGGATGGAGTCAAATATAAAAAATGCATCTCCCTTATATATAGTGTACCTTGCAGTAAACATTCTTTAGGGAAAAGTTCCCACATTATTTTACTGTACATATTGCTTAGATTGTCTGCCATGACTTTATAAATGCTTCCTCTATATGATAAGCCTGTTGACTCTGGACCTCAGAGTCTTCAGAAGCAATGGTTGTACAGTCACGTGACTCATCAACTTTCTCATGACATTTCTTCTGTTTGCCTTTTCCTAGAAATAGACACAATGAACATATTTACTGATCAAATAGATTATGCTTTGGAAATACAAAGAAATTATTCAAATGATAAACATTTATTGAACATCTTTGTGTCTGTACTATAGCACATAGGCATGTAATCAGGATTAGAATAGCTATTACTGCTTCCCAATGCACAGAATTTAGTGACAACATGGGCATTCATAAGACATATACTCAATAATGGCATAGCTACCTGCTGCAAGAGCACAGAGAAATCAATAAACGACACAATGTACTCTGATAGCATCTAGGGGGATTAATCCAGAGGAGGAGATGATGGTATTTCAACAGATCTGAAGAATAAGTCAGCTCTAGTCAACATTGGCTGCTGAGATGAAATGCCCCAAGCCACATAGCTTAAACAGCAAACATTTATTCTTCCTGATTCTAGAAAATGCTAGAGTCTCTGAGGTCACGATAATATTCTGCTCAGGCTCTTGGTAGCAACCTCCTCTTAATGACGTCCTTGAATATGAATTCCTTGGTGTGTACACTAGAGAAATAGTGCTCATACATCTGCTCAGTTCATATGGGTATTAATCCACCCTGGTCTTCATCCTCATGGACTAATTATAAACTTACATATCTTCAAAAAGCCTGCCTCTAAATATCCTTCCACTGGAGACTGGGGCTTCAGCATATTACTTTGGAAGCACACAAACAGAGTTTAGCATTCTTCTTCCCCAAAGGACCATGTCACGTTAGGCCACACAAGCATAGGAGTAGTGTCAAGAGGGACAGGTAAGTATGTTAGAGAAGAAACCACCATTCCTGGTCATGGAAAAGAAGAAAAATGCCTAAGAGCCAAATATTGGTAGGCTCTCTCAGACACCTGTTATAGAATTCATAGTATCTGGATGATGGAAAACCATTCAAGGGGTAGAAAGAGGTGTGTGTGTGTGTGTGTGTGTGTGTGTGTGTGTGTGTGTATGTGTGTGTGCGCGCGCGCGCATGTGTATCATGGTCCGAAGATGATAGGTTTGCCTTTGAGAAAAATAACCTGGCCCTCCTCTTCCACTTGCCTTCTCCTGTGGATTTCTTCCATTCCTCTATTTTCACGTATTAAAAAACAAATTCCAAACTTCCCTGGCTTTCTTTTTACATTCTTTCACCAAAATACCCCTTGACCGGTCCAACAAAGGTAGCTATCATAAGCTAGTGGAGGCCAACACCCACGTGTGAAGGCTTTCTGATCCAGTGGGTGATTCAAAAGGACACTGGGTAGAGTGAGACCTATTAAGAGAGTGATGCACACATGGAAAGCGTGAAAATCAGAATGCACTGTTGCAGTGTTGAGCTTGAGCGGCCGTATTTATGTGAACTGGATGACAGACAAGTAAATAAGATTGGGGGTGGAGGCAACCCCATGCCTGCAGCAAGAGGACACCTGGCTCTCGGGTCTTGACTATTTTTATCTACCCCAATTCAAGCAACCAGGACTCGTTAGAGACATGGCCCCTTCCAGAGCCTCAGCAGGGAAAATGAGGCGAGTCAGCATACCTTTCCCTGTGCGTGTCAAGAAGTGAGAAAGCACTCAAATAATGATGAAGGTATGCCGAAAAAATTCAAAATACTCAGCCTAAAGCACCTTCTAATGTCTAAATCTCAGGTGATTTGAACCTTAAAATATACAATATAAAATGACAGCAACAGATTATAACCTGTCTAATAAGACAAATAGGATAGGGCTATCGAGTTCACACTAAAAGAACAACAGAATGGTTCCTTATACTGGGGAAACCATTACTGCAATATTGTTAAAGAGCTACAAATTGGCATTTAATGGTTATTTATGAAGGAAAACATCAGTGTATACTAAAATCTGGGGAGAGGAGCAGAATTTTTACCTAGCTTCAAATTATCTCATTCCAAATACTAGTTTTGGGGCTGGGGAGATGGCTCTGTTGCTAAAGGTCTTACTGTGCACACCGAAAGACCTGGGTCTGCTCACCAGCACTCATGTAAAAGCTGCGTGTGTCCCTGAACACTCAAACTCCAGTGCTGGGAAAGAATGACCAAGCAGAGCATTCGGGACAGCCAGGCTACAGAATCAGAGTTCCTTGTAAGAACAAAAAACTGAGGCAGAGAGAATGATTGAGGAAGATGCTTGCAGTCAGCCTCTGAGCTCACATGCTGTGCATATGTGTGTGCATAGGCAGACGCACAGAAACCCGGTACTCACTGAGTAGAAAAGCAACAAAATTACTTTGTAGAGAAGGTTGGGAATCATGTAACTGACATTTGATGATAAGATTGTATATCATGAGTTACATTGTGAATAAAATTTGGGTACATATTATTAAGTGACTGGTCTGTCATCACACACACACACACACAGAGAGAGAGAGAGAGAGAGAGAGAGAGAGAGAGAGAGAGAGAGATTGATTGATTGTGTATTGTATTTCTCTGGGGCCAAACATGCCCCTCTGGTTTCCTAACCCTCACTAAGATGTACCTAAGAATGCTTCCTCCCTCCAAACTTTATCCGAATTAAGGTTTTCTAAGTTTCTTGAATCTGTATATCTGTGCTTTTCACATATTCGGGAAGTTTTCCACCATATTTCTGCTAATATATATATATATATATATATATTTTCTCTTTCCTTTTTCACCTGCTAGAGCTGGACTTTTCAGATTCTGTAAACTTTCTGTGCTTTGTAATTATTGGTAAAGGGGTTTCATCTTCTCACTCGCTAAAAGAACTTTCCTTTACATCACTGAACATGACTACAATAGTCTCTTTGAAGTCTTTCTTTTCACTGTCTTTTCCTGTGAAAATGAGCCACATTCCCCTGGCTCTTTGTACATCTAGAAATTTGGGATGATAAACATCGTGAACGTTGTGCTGTCGAGGTGTTTCTGTTACATGATCTGGAGCATCAATAGACTTAATTGAGTGGGATGATAACTTGGTTATGGTTGAACTGCAAATTGTGTTTGCATCCCAGCTCTCAGTTCCTGAGAGTTTTAGTCTGTCTAAAACATACAGGCGCACTTAGGGTCAGCTAGACAATCAGGCCCCTTCCTCTCCAGCAGTTCTGATGACCACTACCCTGCTTGCACTCTACTGGTTTTTCCAACCAGAAAATTGGTGAGATTTCCCACTAGAATTATGGAACTAAGCAGACTGTGGAGACTGATGTTATCCATAGGCAAAACGGCAAAATGTAGAGCTTTATGCTGTTCGGTTTCCAGAAAGTTCAGGGAATCTTCCCTTCTTTCTCCTCCGTTCCCTTGTATCCCCTCTCCTTTTCCCTCTCTCCCCTCCTTCCTCCTTCCCTCTCTTCTTCTTCTTCTCTCCTCTTCCCCATTCCTGTCTGTCTTCAGTTATACTTGTTATTATTTCTTGGAAGGTTTATTTATTACAAGCATTCACCCCCATATCAAAGGTGGAGCTTGCAGCTTCATGCCCCTAATTTTCAGTTTGCGAGACAGTGTTCTCCATGCTAACCCCCCTTCATGCTGCCCTTCCAAGTCCCCTTTAGCATCATCATCTTCTAATTCACCTGGTGTTTCTTTGTAAGTGAAGACCTCATTAATAGCTATTAGAGTTCTCTAGTCTTTTCTCCCAGGCCCTCATCCTTCATCTGGCTCTCTGACGTACTTCTCCACCCTACTCCTTTTCTCTGGGTGTTTGTTCTCCACTTTAAATTGCTATTTCTAGCCCCAGGAGCCTTTTCCTCCCAACAGGCTCCCACAATAATGAACAGATAAAATTTGTTCCTGTGTGCTTCCTTATGATTGCAATAAATTCACTAACCTAGGAAAGAGTTCTGAGCAGCTCTTGATATTCCTGCCTGTTATGATGAAAAGAAAAACAAGAAAGCCCGGGCTGTGAGCACCTGTGCAGTCTACACATGCTATTTCTTGGCGGGTGTATGTCTGCATTCTGTGATGTGTGTCCCAGCAAATATTCCTATACACTGTTAAAGACCAGTTCTCAGTGTCTGACCTCACAGATCACACACTCACAACACTTCTGTCTAATGTTACCACATTAAAAAAACAGCCCACACATCCCAGAAAAGGTGCCACACCTGTGACAAACGTTTTGCATTTCAAGTCTTATACACTCTTCCAAATCTGATTTGTGCCCTTTAGCAGCTGACATTGGTGTGCAGAATTCCAACAGGATCCCAGAGACTTCTCAGTAGGGACTTTATGCCAAGGGTACCAAAAGTTTTGTCTCCTTCAGCATCATTTCTTCTGATGTGTGGGGAAGGCCCTACCTGTCCCATAATGACCACAGTCTTCCTCCTTAGTATTCAGGTGGGTTTCTTCTGCTAAAGTAGTGTCAATGTTCCTGTCCTACAGCACTCTCCCTGGGCTGCCTCTCTAAGAAGTCACCACTCAGGCTCCTGCCTTCTGCAGGTCCCACTCCCTCAGGGCTTTCCTGTTTCATCATGAATTGCACAAAGTCTTCAAAGTGCTTCTGAGCTCTCTCTACCCTTGCCTTTGCTCTCCTTCCTCTGGTCTCCAACAGCTGCTCCTCCCACACTCTGTGTTCCTGTCACATCTAAAGCTTGCCTCCTTCCAAGCCTGTGCCTTCCTTCTCCTGCTCCTTGACTTCTCTTCTTATGTCAGCTGGTGTCTGCCCTGTCTCTGTCTCCCTCTGTGAACGTCAAGAGGAGCTGTTCCCAGGGCATCTGTTCTGGGCAGGAGGCAGAAGCTGTCTTCTGCACATCTTCCCACTGCTCTTATCCTTCTGTGATCCCTGTCCTTTTGGTGCTTTCTCAGGTAACCCCTTGCCCTGTGGCTGCCCCTCTTTTCCTGTACTGACTGACTGCCTTCACTGCTCACATGTTACTCCTGCTCCAGGGTCGTCCCATCTGCATCACACTCATGCCCTGCACTAGATGGGCCATGAAGCACAAGAGTCCATCTTCTTTATGGAACCAGGGATGCCTGCTGTCAAAACACAACCCAAACATGCTCTGCAGATGTGCTTGCTCCTCTGTGATGAACTGCTCATCCAGTTACAGTGTGCTTCAGCAATGGTGGTAGCAGCAGCAGCAGCAGCAGCAGCAGCAGCAGCAGCAGCATCTCGCTATTGCCCCTGCATTATCCATTATTCCTGTGAATTATTGTCTTAGCTGCCACCTGTCTTCATCTTTGTAGTCATGTTAGTTGCTGTGTCAACATAACTGAGACCTGGGCTGGCAAGATAGATCAGTGCATAATTGTCTAAGACCTGAATTGAATCCCTGGAGTCTACATGGCAGAAAGAACCAGTTTTCACAAGTTGTGTTCTGATGTCTATTGTGCACATACACATGCACGCACACATACACACACATGTGCGAACACACACACACACACATGACACTAGATAAGCAAACAAAAGTTAAAGCTAAAACCTACTCTTTCTTTAGTTACTTTTAAAAAGTGAGTTTGCTTACTCTAGTAGCTGGTCTTAGGAGGTTTTTTCCCCCTCATAATATATGTAGTACTTAAAAGAGACAAGAAAAAACAAAAACAGAACATTATCTCAACGATAATCGTTCCTGCAAGCATTTCAGGAGAGATCTCCATCTGTCTGCACGTTATTATGGCTCTTAAAGAAGTTGTTTCTGGCCCAGAATTGTGGCATATACCTTTAATCCCAACACTGGGGGCACAGTGGAGACTGAGGCAAGCAGAGCACAGGTTCAAGGCCACCCTGGGTTACAAAGGAAGGTTACAGAACCCGGGCCATGACCTGCATCCTTCAGGAAGAACAATGTCTGTGGCTTTGTGTCCAGCGGTTCAGGCACAGCCTTTTCTCCTCTCTGTTTCTGGTGGTTTTACATCTAAATCACACTTCTCCTCCCTTTCTGATCTGTGGTTTCCCTCAGGAGGCCTCTTTCTGAGTGATTTCCAGCTCTCCTTTCAATCGCTTGGCTTGGGAATACGCTCCATCTCCCGGGTAGGTGGGGAAAAGGAGAGGAAGGACGACCAGCAAAGAAAAGATGGGAAGACCCTTTAATTGCAGGCAGAATCAACCTGAGTCCTGGTCCCCTGGAAGTTCTTCTGTGGCATTAATTAATCGGAGGAAAGAATAATTCAAATGTCATTCTGTCCCATGCTCTGTCACTCAAATCGTTCTTCCCTGGGCAGATGCTCACCTAGGGACAGCAGGACCTGACTGGAGTGCCCTTTTGAGAAATACTCAGCATAATTATTCTTAGCAGGCCCTGTATATTATTAGCCAGGGCAGGATCAGTATGGAATTTCAGAGCCTGAGCCAGTCAGTACCCAGGGGACTAGTCAGGTTTCCATCTAGAGCCCCCTCTCTGCTCTGAGCCAGTGGGTATGTAGTATGTAAAACCTGGTGTGCAGAGCTAGGACCTCACATGCACGTGCTCATATGAGAGTGCAGCCTCTCCTAGTCACTCTACAGGCACATGAACTAATATATTCAAAGCCTAAGAGGTAACACAGTTCTGACACAGGTCCTCAAGTACCATTCCAAGCCAAAGGAGGGGCTGGGAGATGGCTCAAGCAGAGAGCACTTGTCTCACAAGTGTGAGGACCTGAGTTTGATCCCCAGAACCCATGCACAAAGGCTATACATGCTGACACATCTGTAATCCCATTTCTGGGGAGGGAGAGACAGGAAGATCTTCAAAGCTCAATTTCTAGCCATTCTTGTCTAATTAATATCAAAATAGATAGATGGGGTTCTTGAAAATGGCCCTCAAAGTTGTTCCCTGGCCTACACACAGGCAGGCACATTCATCAGTACATATGACCCAGCATTAAATGCACACACACATTCACACATACTCACCTACATACAAGACAGACATAAAATAATTATATAATTCATAATGTAATTACAACTGTTTATTATGATTGTGGAGACTGTCAAGCATGTATCACCGAATCCTAAAAGAGGAATCCCTGGGCTGAAACCCAAAGGTAAGGAGAAACTAACTAGGCTACTATCCTGAAGTAGACGTTCGTCTTATTCAGCAGATGTATGTGGGAGTCAGTATGTGAGGAACCTCTGTGCAAGTACCAATGGGAAGAAACAGCTGTCCCACATAAGGAGTCAAAGGGAACACTAGGAGAATGGATGCAGAGATGAATCAATGTGGATCTGGGAACATTATGTGAACAGCCCAAAGTGGGCCATAGTAGTTTAGCCCCAGCCATTGGACTCTGGAGTCATGCTAAGCTATGAAAAGCTAGATACAGAGCCCAAAACACCAGTCTGAAGGGACTGGTCTGGGAGAAAATACATGGAGAATGAAGTGTCACTCCCAGAGGAGGGACCTGATTTCATCTTCTATCATTTCTTTTCCCAATTGGATGCTTAATATGAGTTTGGAGCCCTGAGCATAGAAAAGAGAGATCACATTGAGCTGCAAAAAGAGAATCATAAAGTAGATCCTAGAGGAGAAATGAATACACGAAAGACATTTTTCAGATGTCTCAACAGATGGATGGAAATATGGCAAGCTGATAATGGTTCATGGACTGAAGGTTTTGTAGAAAGAAAAGATGGTCTGGTCAGAAAAAGATAGAAAGCGCCTATGTGTGCTCAATGGTGGTGAGTGGCTAGTTCAACTGAAATGGTGGAGTCTGAGTGAGGCTGAATTAGCCTCTGAGTGCGGGGGCCCTTTTATTAGAACTGTGTCCATTCCAGAAGAAATAGGAGAGTCCTTACCCTGATATCTATACACATATCTAGACTTCATCCTTTTTTAGATTTTGGATCTTTTATGGATACAATCAAGTGATGGTGAAATCAATTTGGGATCCAGCAGCAAAGGAGATACTTAGAGACATACAGGGAGAGAGGGTGGCTGTGTGACAAAGGAGCACAGAGTGGAATGATGTGTTTATAAATCAAGGAGTTTCAAGCATGCCCGGCAAACACTGGAAACTAGAAGAGGCACCATTTCAGAAGGAGCAAGACCCAATTGATGCTTTCATTTCAGACTTCCAGCCTTCAGGACTGTGAGACAATAAATTCTCCTGTTTTGAGCCACCCAGTATGGAGAACTGTGTTAGAACAGCTGGGCTAAATCAATAAAGGCCTAAGAGAGGAGCTCCATCCTCAGACAGGTGTGCAGTGAGTGAGCGGTCAAACTGTAAAGGCTGGGGAATGGAGTACTCTATGCAGGGGTTCTTGGAAGCCCATCTGGAATTTATCCAGGAGAGGTGGGCATGAGTTCTCCTACTCTCCGTCTGTTGCTGTGATAAAACACCCTGAAGAAAAACAACTTGGGAGAAAAATTAAAAAGTTCATTTCAGCTTATGATTCCGGGTACAGTCCATTGTTACAGGGGAGTCAAGGCAGGAACTTCAAAGAGCTCACACCCATAGTGGAGCATATATTCATGACCAGTTGCTTGAGTTCTCAGCTCAATTTCTCCAGTCTTAAATAAAAGTTCAGCCCATTCCTTGCCTAGGGAATGGTGTTGCTCACAATGGTCTTGGTCTTACCATATCAATAAACTTAATTAAGACAGTGTCCTATAAACATGCCTACAGGCCAACCCAATATAGATAATTCCTCATCATGATTCTCTTTCCAAGTGATTTAGGGTTGTGTCAGGTTGATAATTTAAGCTAAACATCACAGGGGCACTGAGCATCCTTTATAGCTTCAGAGTTAAAGATTTGTGTGTGTGGGGGGGGGGGGGTGTAAAAGTATCCTTGTAGGAGCATGGTCTTTAAAGTGCTATGTTCCAGTACGGTAAAAATGAGAGGACTTCTCATATTTGGAAAGCTCTGTCCAACCTGGAAACTGAGGAAGCAACCCTACCTTGCTCTGAAGCTGACATTGTTACTGGTGTTATTGTAAAAGATAGGCTTGTTGTCCTGAGCATCCAGCCTAAGAAGAGCCTCCAGGGCCAGCCAGTGCTTGGCCTAAGGGCCTTCCCAGAGCAGAGCCCCTTCACCAAAGAATACTTGTGGGTCCCTTGAGTCTCTGTAAGTGTTTATCCAAGAGAAGGAAACTATGTCCTTGGATTGACTGGGTACTTTGAAAACACAGAGGCAAGACTGTTTTTTCTAAAGGCCTTGGTAGTTCAAAGGCAGTACTAGCCAAGCTGAGCATCCTTCCTCTGGGAAAACAGAATTCAAAATACCTGAAGACAGAGAGTGGATACTCTCAGCCAGCAGGGTTAACAGATGCTGAGGTAAAAGAGGCAGTCCGGGTAAAAGCTAGAGGAGACAGAGGAGAGAAGGAGGGAAAACCAGGAGAGCTGATCAAAGGCTGCTCTGCAAACATTGCTGGTGCTCCAGCTGCAGAGGAATATGCAAAAGGATTTTAGAGGTAAAGACATCCGTGTAATCCTCCCACAATGCACTGGGGAAAGGCTTTCCTGTGAGGAGAGGCGGTAAGACAGAAAAGACTCAGGCAACAGCATCCACATAGACTTCTACAAATTCTGCTCACTTAGACATACCATCTAGGTATTCGATAAAAAGGGGAAAAGAAGGCATGGAGAGAAGTTTGGGTTCAAAACCATGGATTTTGCTTGCCGGGGCAAGCTGCTCACCTCCCCTCAACAGTCGGCTCACATCCTTGTTGGCTGCAGACTTTACTCCCAGTTTTTTACACAGCAACAGCTAGTTTTTCAAAGTACTCTGTAAAATCACTTTCTTCTCTTGTGGCAAGGAGCCAAGGAATATAGAGAAAGGGGAGAGGGGACCCAAGTGACAAGGGCCAGGTGACCTACTCATGAACAATCTGGGAGTTTTCTAATAAAATACAAAGCCTAGGTCCTCGAATGTCTGGAGCTAACCCCAGCAGCCACACACACTGCTGTTCCATGCTGGAAGGAATAATGCTACCTTCCTCAGTCCTCCCAGATATCCCTGTCCAGGATAGGTGCATGTTTGGGATATAAACCTCAGGGTTCTGGCCCATACCTTAGCTGAAACAGGTCCTAGAGCCCTGACTGAGGGCCTCACCACTTCTGAAGACTTACTTCTCTCTGGGAGCCTAGTTTGGATGTTTTATATACTACAGTTCTATTATCTTTAAATAATAGTTACTTATGATGCCTCTAGTCTATAATAATTATACAATTCTAAAATTATTTTAGTAAAAGAACAGGCTCAATTATTTAAAACATATCATTCAATCTTCGTCTTTGCTGGTTTGTTTGTTTGTATTAACTTTGATACTTGTTACCCTGAACATTTTCTTCAGGGTAACAAGTATCTGACGACCTAAGCTCATTTTTTTCATTTTGTTTTTTAATAACATTTCAAATCATGTGGTATAGCAAATTCCAACACTGAGAACAAGAGACAGTTCACTGTGAATCTAAGAATATGTAACTCCGAGAGGGATGTGGGGGTCCCTCCAAAGTTCTAAGAGCAAAGCTGGATACTGAGCCAGAAAATGTGATTTGAGTGCCAGGCCCCTCACTGGTAACTGGGGTGAAGCTACATTAAGTCTCTAAGACTCTTCTCCATTACCTGTCAAAAGGAAATAGCACATTATTCCTGGTCTGTATCACACAATCATTGTAAAGACCGGAGGAGAAGCAAGATTATGTGCTTTCATGACCCTCTAAAGACCTATAAAAATGTTTTAAGTTTATAAAAGCTGATGAACCATGATCATTAGTAAAAAACTTCTGGTCTCAGTTAAAAATGTCCACCAGATATGGGGGCAAAATCAACTCCAACAATATCTGGCACACTAAATTATCAACACGTGTGTTTCCTTTCAGCTAATCATGCAAGTATCGAGAGTTCCCGCACAAATTCTCACAGACTTGTGTGGCAGCAAGACTGTAAACCTCAACTCTGCTACTAACATATACTGGATGGGGTATCTACTCCTTGAGCCTCAGTTTCTTACTCTGTAAAATGATAATAGAACCCATTTATTACTGTGAAGAGAACATGAATTTGTAAAATGTAAATATTAAATGTGTAAAGTACCCCCGAGAAGCTGGTTCGTGGTAGATACTGGATATCAGTCCATGAGTGCTCACCTCCAGTGATGTGCCTTATCCTGTTCTCCCTGACTGTCCTCAGTGCAGATTTGCTCACTGGGGAGCAGTAAATGAGCACGGGGTACCAGGACAGTGTCATGTTTTCATGTCATCTTTTTCCAGTGTTTGTGTCCTGAAGCACATAGATCCAAGCATTCTTACCATCAAAGAATAAGTTCTGGCATAATGAGAAGACCTAAAGAACAGAGGTAGAGACTGAAAGACCTTTATTTAGGGCAAAGAGTGGCAAGGTTAATGGGCACCAGTCTTCTCATCATCCATTTCTTGTCTGGTGAGGCAGAGGAAACCAAGCACATATCCATTTGTGTTATTTAAAGAGCCTAAAACCTTGGTTGGATTTTCACTTTGGACCAAACTCATTCCTATGGGATGTTCATACCCACAGGACCTATATTTCCAAGGAGGGGCACAGAACTGAGGAGCTTAGGGCTACAAAGACTACCCGGACTGATATGCTGGATGCACCGAGGGCTGGTAATTTTCCCCATGCTGCTGTAGTGAGATTGGGAGTCTTTGTTAGACCTTGAGGTCTTCTTCCAAATGTACTTCCTCCCCATAGCTTCCATTTTCTCACTGTACAGTTGTGCAGAAAATGGAGTTTATGGGAAATGTGCACATGACAATCTAGCAGACATGCCTGTAGCAGGGAATTAGAGTCTGTCCAGTCACCTTCAGAAAGCTTGCGGTCTGTCCAGGACATAACAGTTGCACCATCAATATGGTCATCAGAAGCAGGAAACACTTAGCTTTCAGTAAGACTGAAACTAAATGATTATGTTCAAACTTATATCTAAGTAAAAAGTACAGGAAACATGGGCTCTCCCCTGGATTTGAGTCTGTCACCCTGTGAGTTGTGGCCAGGGTTCTCTCCATGTGTTAGTATTTTACAGAATGGCACTGGGAAGTGCTAGCAATACCAAGACCTAACTTGAGAGTAACAGCCCCTCCCCACTCCCCTTGCCCAACACACACACCCACCTGCTGTTGATAGCATGTATTCACTGTAGGTGTCTTCCAAACAAGGCTTTTGCTGTTGTAGTGAGTCCCTTTATGAGGTTGACATTTCTGTCCCTTGTCACACTTTTCGCTGGGTTTAGAAGAGTTTCCACAGACCATGTTCAGTGTTGGCTTGTTTTTAAAGCTGAGTCCTGGGATCACTTTCCTCCTTAACTTTAGGAGCTTCAAAGAAGATGCTCCACACTACGTTTTATATATTGTCTGCATCTGAAATCATAGAATTGTCTTGGGGATATCCTCCTTGGCTTCTTTACAAACACAACTCAAAAGGAAATGTCACTGTTTGGTGAAATAATTCCTTAAGATACCTCATCAGTAACAAGGGAGTTTTTAGAAAATTTTTTGTTTGGATCCAATTTTATTTTTTTATGACTGGGAAGTCTATGTTATGAACAGGTCTTTAATTTTTTGGAACCCCCTCTAGTAGAAGTAAATAGCCTCTAAGCCTGCTGTCTAACAGGGGTTGCTTTTAGTTTCCATTTCTCTTTAGCCTTTTCTAATCTGAAATATTTCCTGTGTTTCTTTGTCTTTGGTGACATTGACTTTTTTTTAAGGACACACTCACTGTTTTAAATGAAACTTCATCCTTTAGGTTTTCTGACATTGCTCCTGATTCCATTCAGATCCTGTGTTCTTGGCCACGATTCTTTTCAGTTGTGTTGTATCCTTCCTCTACTGCAGGATACATGTGAGAGCCATCTGCTTTTCATCGGTGTTATTAATTTTGATCACCTATTCAAGGTTCTGTCCAATTCTCTAATGTTCAGTTTCATACTGCTCCTGCTACATTTCCCCTGTGAGAAAAATATTCAAAACTTCTGCTCCAGTTTTAGAATCAATTAATGAGTCTCATCAGAACCAATCTTTAATATTGTGACTGAACATTATTTAGAAAACAAAACAAAACAACAACAACAACAAAAACACCATAGAACCAGTCGGGACTTGTCATTATGTGAGTACATTAGGTCCAATATACCAGCGTTCTCTTTCACTCTTTGGAAATTCAACCTAGCAATGTTCTGAAGGTTCATAGTCTTGTTTTTTCTTGGGAAGCCTTGAAAATGCTTTTGGTCAACAACATAAAGATTCTTGTATGTTCTTGTGTTTCTGATCCTTGGTCTGAGGTATGGTTTTTAAGATATTGTCCCATTCTTTATACTCTGTCCTCAGCTTTTGATCATAAATGTCTATCTGTTGGTGGCTTACTTGGGGATGAAAATGACAAAATGAGGTAGGATCAGGCATGCTTCTCTGTGCCACAAATTGCTGGTTCCTCACGTCCGGTTTCTTTTTGTAAGCTGCACCTTACAAAGCTAGGATGACCTGTCCCCTTTCTGTCCTCATGTCCTTCATCTTTTGCAACAGGCAGAAAAATACAGCCCTTAAAGACTTACAGGGGTGAGCATGTTGTCGATCTTGAATGATTCTGGAAGGATTAAGGATCATAGGCCTGTGCCGTTATTTGCATTTCCATTCTAGTTTTGTAAAATACTCTCCCCCCCCCTTCCGAATTCTTATCTTCTTTTTTCCCCAGTACTGGGGATGGAAGCAGTTGGCAGCAGTTGAGATAAGTCCATTTCTGACTCCCCTGCCTCACACAGAATACCATTGATCCCTTTCCCTTATCCCCAGCCTGCACATTGAGCTTGCTAATGCTTTATGAATGAGGGTGGTAAGAGAGAGTATGAGAAAGAGAGAGAGAGAGAGCCAGATGATTTGGGAGCTCTGCAGCATGAGAATGGAATGCAGAGCCTCTCCTGTTTCTTCACTTGTATGGGAAAAGGTACTGCTTGCCTTCCAAGCATGAGAACACATTTCTCCATTTATCTTCCCTTCTTTTCCGTTATCTAATGGGAGGGAAACCTAGTGTAAGATGGGGCTTTTAGTAACCCCACCTTTCATTAGGTACATACCCTGGGTAGCTCCATTCCCAGGGTCTACAAATCAAGATTCAAAATACTGGATCTGTTCACACTACTGGTGTGGAAGACATCCAGGAAGAAGCTGGCCTCTCTAGGTGGCCTTTGGGCACATCTCCACCCTTTTCTCCCTAGCCATTGCTCACTGCCTCAAGAGGAAGACAGGAGTGTCTGAGAACAGGGGTCCTGCTGGGTAGCAGGTGGAGCAGTCTCGCTAGCACACTTGCACACTCTGCCAGCATTAGCGAGCAGCTCCTCATGCACCCCTCAGAGATAATTAAGCATTATTACCCCATTGGCAGGTGGAGACAGTAAGACAGAGTGGTTAAGTGACTTGGTTACAACTGCTGGGTTTGTTTGAGGAAGAAGCCGTGCCGAGAAGGGAGTGCTGTTCCGGGGGCCAGAAGAACTTGAGCTGTTTAAAGTGAGGCTGAGCGATTGGTTTAGAATAGATTTTAGAGGTGGAATAAGAACGGAGAATCGAGGTGTGGTTAGCGGACATTGCTAAGGCGTCAGGGAATACAGGGTGAGTAAGGATAAACCTACATGTTCTGTGACTGGAAGTTATTATCAGCATCCCTCAGATGCTTACATTCCATTAATAGGAGGAAAAATACTAGAAGCCATAGGAACCTTGGCAAAGCTGTCAGGTCAAACTCCACAGTTTTTTGCAAGGCTGGCCAGAAGTCTCCAGGATGACAGAGCAGAGGCCAATCTGCATCTGAGATCCCTTGCTTCATCTAGAGCGGTAGTTCTTAACCTTCCTAATGCTGTGACCCTTTAATTCACAGTTCCTCGTGTTGTGGTGACCCTGAACCATAAAATTATTTTTGCTGTTACCCCATAACTGTAATTTTCTACTGTTACGAATCATAATGTAAATACCCGATATGCAGGATATCTTATATGGGGCACCCAGCACCACCATAACCACCACCATCACCTTCACAAGGGGTCTTGACCCACAGGTTGAGAAACACCTATCTAGAGCTGAGAAAGCTCTTCTGCTCACTGATAGAGCCCTGCCAGGTGCATGGCTGTAGGAGGGCCACTCCTGTGAAAGGCAGCAGAGGGACCCAGTGCCATGCATGCACAGAAGTAGAAGTGGAATAGAATGGGGCAGGGTGGCCGGTGTGACAGGGGATAAAGCACAGAGGAGATGGAGGTAAGAGGATGCAAGCAAGAGTGCCCAAGGAACTGTGGTGTAGCATTGAGGTGTAGCAACTGGAGCTGGGGCAGGGTGTAGACTATAGCTGCTTAGTGGTCTGGGGCTGAGGAGGGCAGCAGATGAGATCCAGGAGAAACTTGGTTCCTTCAGGGTTCTGGGAAGCAGTGGATGACACACAGTGGCTATGGCCCCAGAAAGGAGAGTGACATCTGGGTGAACTCTGATTTACAACTTTGCCTATTCCCTGCTTCCTGTTCCTCCATGGCCACCTATCATCTAGAGGCCCTAGAGGCTCATGGTCCCTGAACCTTAAATAAGGGAATTTTGTACCCATAGCAAGAGAGCCCAGACCTGTTTATTAGACCTCTGATGGATGGCTGGAACCCTCCCTGGGTTATCAGTAGTCAGTCCGAATACTAAGACAAAACACACAGAGAATCTGTCCCTTCTGTTCCTCCATTTGATCCAACTCCTCTCTCCAAGATGGCTCTTCAGAGGCATTGATAGCAGGGCCCAGCTTTGAGGTTCCCTGCAGGAGAGAACCTGCCTACACCTCTGTGATGTGACTGAGTTTATAATACTGCTGGCTTCCCTGGAGAGTGCCTTCTTCAGGGCAGAAGCCATGTTAGCTCCTTCTGCTGTACTGATCCAGACCAGCAGGAAGGTTACCTCCCAGGTACTTGTCAAATGAATGAAGGCAGCTCTGGAATCATTTACCCCTGTCTAGCTATTCTTTCTTTCTAATTGTAAACTCCAGAAGTGCTGAGCGATGGCAGATAGTAATGATCGAGCGGCAGGGGCTGTTCTGGGTGTGGGTAGTAAAAGCCAGCTGTTTTCCTGCCAGTGTAGTACAGAGAAGCGGCTTCTGTTTCATCTGTTCGGTTCAGAACTGGGACTTTCCCCCCCCCCAATCGGAAACGTCCCCAAGTGGTCTTTCTGTTCTTCTCACATGAAATACACACTATCACCCACATATTTTTAGTTAATTTATGTCCAAATAGGCCTTTCTCTAGCTGCCGGGAAATGATGTTTGGGCTGCAATTACCTCTTGCAGCATCTTGCAGAAGGGGTTCGGCACACACAAAGCTCAGGGGAGAGGCAGCCAGGAGCCCACTGACTATAAATCTTTTCATTTGTAGCTATTCAAATCACATATTTTATTACTCGTATGAAATACATTGTGTCGTTCATTTTGCAGGCGCAGCTAATGCTTTAAGAAAAGCTTTGAAAGACATTCTGTTTAGAAACAATTTCATCTGCAGTCACCAAGGCTGGGTGTCTTTTTCTGGCTTGTCTTTTCCCCTAGCCCTCTCCTGGATAGCCTGTGTGTGTTATTTGCAAGACAAATGAGATCACCCTCTCAGAAGCTCACCTGTCCCAGCAGCCAACCAAATGCTCAGAGTCCTTCTCCTTCTGTTTCCTGGATCATAATCCTTAGCAAAGGAATAAATTGAAGTGTCTCTAACAAGAGCTTTTTTTTTTTTTTTTGCCTCTAGGCAAAAGGCAGCAGCAGGGCTAGATGAACTCTTTCCAAAGGTGGAGAGACCTTTTTCCTGCAATTTCCTGGCATCCTAGGAAGCACCTGTTACATAGGCTCAGTTGCAATTCAGCAGCCAGAGGAGTCTTTTCCACTGGCTGTTAAGACCCAGGAGGGCACAAGCAGAAACTTGACTGATTCTGGTCTTACCTAGAAAAAAATCACTTTATCTATTAGTTTGAGGAAAATGGGTTGGGGTGCTTGCCAGCACCTTTGATGCCAGCCACTTATTCTAAAATACTCTTCTCATTTAGCACTTGGGCTCACTTCTGACTCTTTTGGTCCAAAGTGGCAGACAGTGGCTGAGCAACAGGAAGCAGGGGAGCGTATCACATAGATGTGCTCTGAAGACAGGGCCCATCTGTGCCCCAATGTGTCTACCCAGCACTGCACAGAGCTGCTTTCAAGGGTGGCTGCCTCACCCAGGCTGGTCAACTACAGTCAGGATGCTTACTGCCCCAAGGGGTGTATCCAATCTGCCCACTCAGGAGTGACTCTTGACATGCAAGGCAAACTTGCCCTCTATTCCCTTTTCAGCATCTTAAGAGCTTGTTAGATTTAGCAGGGCATTGGCAAATACTTGCCGTGCATGGGCAGCCACCTGCTAACTCACCAACTGCAGACATTGCTCACCAGGGCTCACACCCCGTTCTGTGGTCTCAGGGACCACTCGTGTCAATATACTAGAACCATCCACCAGTGATTCTAATCTAATTCAGATTCTTGTTAAACCTACTAACCTTGAGCATCACTCCCAGGAATTCTACCTAAGTGACAGTATCTGGGACAGTTAGTGCAATAGAGACATCCGCTGAGTGACTGTAGCAGGCCACAAGCTTGAGCTCTCTTGGGCTGAGCCGCCTGGGTATGCAGAGCATACCTTGCCTTTCGTGTTGGGTACGTCTAGTGTGGCTGTCTTGGCTGAAGTTGCCACCTAGATTTTAGGACTCTGCCGCATGCTAGGAAAGAGCCCTCCACGGTGTGGACTGTGGCTGGGGTGTGATAAACGGCACTGAATAAATATTACAGGGGCCCGAGATTAATTAAGAGGCTTTGATATAAGATGTCGGCAGTACCCCTCATCCCCAAGTCTTATCACTCTCTAGTAGCAATATCTCATAAGAGTTTGTCACCTAAGAGCTTGGAGCAGGGATTTTAAATAGCTGTTTAACACTGCTGAGTGTAGTGGGTCCATGCATTAGCCTCCTGCAGTTGCTGTAAAGAAAGTAAAATAACCCTGTGTTGTTGGTGGGATTGTTATTGTCATTATCATTCCATATATTACATCCTTACTGTAGTTTTCCCTCTCCCCTACCTCAGCCTCTCCTTCCCACTTCCCCTCTCCCCCAGACCCAAACCCCTTTTGCCTCTCTTTAGAAAAAAGCAGGCCTCCCAGGGACATCAACCAACCACGCATAACAGGCTACAATAAGACCAGGCACGTGCATCACATCAAGGCTGAAGAGGCAACCCGGTAGGGGGAAAAGATTTCCACAATTAGACAAAAGAGTTAGGGACAGCCCCTGCTTCCACTGATAGGATTCCCACAAGAACACAGAGCTACTCAGTCAGAACAAAAGGAGAGGACCTAGGTCAGATCCCTGCAGGCTCCCTGATCTCTGTGAGTTCCCACGAGTCCATCTCAGTTGATTTTGTGGGCTGTAATCTGGCTTTAAACAACAGAAATTCAGTTTCTCAGTTCTGGAGGCTATGAGCCAGAGGTTCCTCTTTAGTTAAGGCCACGCTTCACTTTAAGGCCACAGAGCAGAATCTCTTTTGTTTCTCATTCCTAGAAGCCACCTGTCTGTTATGTAGATTCACCACTTGCATCTCTGTCTCAGGACAAGGATGGTTACCCCTTTGTGATGCCAAAGCTAAACATGACCGGCTTATAAAGAAGCCAGCATTACGTTTAGGGCCAGTTTCCAGTGCAGGATTACCTCATTCTCACTTGATTATGTCCTCCAGGATCCGAATGTCACAATAACAGGTTAGAAGATGGCTGTATCTTCTTATGGGTGACATAGTCCAACTCATAACTCTTACTACATCCTTTTTAATGATAACAATGACATGCTTGATGGGTATATGCCTGTCCCATGAAAATTCCAATGTATTTTCTATATTATAAACCTTTTGGAGCAGTGGGCTTATGAAATTCAGATCCACTGTGTGACACTCTTAGTCATAAACCTACCACTTCCAAACTTTAAGAGATGCCTGCACCATGATTCTGATTTTGTAAATAAGACTATGGTCACCACAGTCAGCCTACTTTAGCGCCTGGATTCTTGCATAATCCTACACAGACTTTGTCTCACAGAATATGGTGAAGTGAGACATCATGGCCATGCCCGTCACGTGGAAGCTCCTTTAAGATGAGTACTCAGCAGGGGGCTGAGTCCTGAGACCAGTGCTTGGCTAGGAACATCACCCTTCCTAACAGGGTGATGAGAGCAGAAGGGTAAGCGATGTATCCATCTTCACTGTGACAAGACAATGCACTAACTGGGTGGCTACAGAGATAAACTTTTCTTCTTGAGGTAGGAGGTGAGTCTCATTGCTGTTATGGCCCCAGAACCCTGCTGAGGACAGAATGGGCACTGCATATGAACTGTTCTGTGGGATCTAGCTGGAGGAAGTTGGTCCCTGGAAGTTGTTTCTTCCCTGGTCCCTTCCTGCGTGCCTCTCTGTTTCTTGCGGACCATGATATGAGTTGTTCAGGTCTTCCTTTCACCACTAAGATAGATTACCACTCTGAAACTGCAAGCCGAAATAACGGATTCCTCTGGGACCTTGTTTCTGTCAGGCACTTGGCCGCAGCAAAGATGAGCAGGAGTAGAATATGATTGGCTGCAGAGTGCAGACCTGTGCCCTCAGCATCTCTGGGGGAAGTGATACAGGGTGCTGTGCAAAGCCTGGTCCAGAAGCAAGGGTCTCTTCAATCGTTCTCTGTCCACAAGGATGTTGATTCTTTCCTACTGAACCTCCCCATTCTTCAGCACACCAATAATTCTTCATGTTCCCTATGACCCAACAGAGTAAATCACTGTTTCCCCGTTCCCCTTCTTAATGCCTACATTGGAAAGTTAGGGACTCTTATGACACTTGTGGATGGACATGTGGAAGGACTGTCCTTGGTTTCTGGTCCAGATTTCCTCTTCTAGCAGTAAGACTTTCCTGGCTTGTGGAAGTCCTGCCTGCTGCAGTGTCATCCACTTCCTGTTCTTCAGTCCCCTCATGAGGCTGGTCAGCATCCTCTAACCTAATAGAGTTCCTGTCATATAACTGTAGACAAGTCATGACTGTCACTGTAATTACCACTGGGCATGAGAAGACAATACCACCTGTCTGGTACAAAAAAAAAGAGAGAGAGAGAGAGAGAAATTTAAAATCCTTGAGAGGGAAGGAACCCACTCCATTCTCCCCTGACTCTCTGTTTCCCTTTGATCTGCCCCAGAGGTCAGCTTGCCCCTGGCTTCTCAACCAAGAAGAGCTGGCCATGACATGTTGTCACTTCTTTGCCCAGGGAGGCTCTTCTGGAAGGCCCAGCCACCTGCTGAGATGGAGGGAGTGGTGGTGACAGGCCAAACTCCATGTTCAGTGAGGCCCAACAGTACAAGGTGGCAGAAGGGCTCGAGGCTGCCCGCCAGTAGGCCTAGCACTGCCACTTTACATGCAAGAGGGAGCAGCTCAACAGCTGTCGCTGACAGCCCCTGGGGTCTGCTCCAGACTTGGCAGAGGAGGACACTTCCAGACTTCCAAATCATCTCTTTGAAATTCAGAACTACACCTTCATCCCTCACCCCCCTGCAACAAACAAACACAAAAGATAAGCAAGCCCCAAGTCCCTTTACTTATGGACTCTCTATACCTAGTCTTCTCTGTCTCCTTGTCTTTCACACATATCCTGATACTTTCTCAAATGAATCTCTCTCTATCACTCTGTGTGTGTGTGTGTGTCTGTGTGTCTGACACACACAGACACTACACACACCTCCTGTTCTCTCCTACCTCACTTAACTCAGATGTTGTTCACACACGTGTTTTGAGGCAGGGTCTGTTATTGGCCTCGAGCCCACCAAGTAGGCTAGGCTGGCTGACCATGAGCCCCAGGCATATGCCTGCGTCCAGCACTGGGATTACAAATGCAGGCCACCACATCTGGCCTTCATTATATTGGTTCTGGGGATCAAACTTGTGTCCTCATGGTCTCGAGGCAAGCACTTTACTGGCTGAGATTTCTTCCTGACTCAAGTATTTTGAAAAAGCAAAAGCCCTTTCCCTTCAGAGAAGTCAATCTATCTCAAGATGAAGCTACAATCTCTCCTTCAAGGACAACACAGAACAAGGCTCTCTGAGCTACCACCCACTGACATCTATGTGTTTGGCAGTTACTGGTTCATCAGATGATTCCACCTCTCCTCTCTGCCATGGTACCATATTGTTAAAGGCAGTGAATGCATCTGTGTTCTGGGGGATTGTGAAGACAGAGCATCCCTTGCAGGGCAGCCTAAGTCTGTCCTCCAGGTATTTGTCATGTTTCTGGCATTTGAGCTGAGGACATCTCCCACCACAAAAGCCTGCCAGAATCCGCAGGGGAAATCAGGACTGTCTTCCTTGCAGAAAGTTGGACTTGTGCCGGGGGAGGTCTGGGCCAGGTGGCCTTTATTTCTCCCAGCTAGGAGAGGAAGCCAGATAAAAATGCACTTTGCTGCTTACTGTTGCTTCTTCCGCATCCTGTAGATTAACCATTTATACATTTAACAGATGATTTTACTGAACTCCACTATAGATGTCAGTGATTTGAATGGATTGTAAGAGTGTTCAATATACAAGTTAGCCTACAGCTGAAGCATGAGTCCTGGGAGGAAAGGAGGTAAGGTAGAGTCTGATGCCTCTTGGTGTAGCTTCCATCGTCTGTTTCCCTTAGTTTCAGGGATTGTGGAGTGATTCCCTGTCCAGGCACAGAACAGTGCTATGTGGTGAGATGTGGTATTTAGCATGATGGGTGGAAAAAGAAGGTCACACATGTCCTAAGGAGTGGTGTGTTTGGGCGGCAGCTTGGACACAGATCCCATTAACACATAAAGTCCATGTAGGTCTGTGTGCAGGACAAGCCAAACTGACTTGCTTTCTATCTCATCCTTACCCATCTCTGTTTCCTTCTGAGGAATCACTGGCCTCAGTTAGGCTGGACTGTGTTAGCCCTTTCCTGTGCTCTGTCTGGATTTCTCTTTGGCAGCAAGTTTGTCTGGTCAATGACTTGCTCTCTAGAGCTGAGCACAGTAGAAACAGTAGTTAGCACATAGTGAAAACAGTGGTTAATACCCAAGCAGTATACCATCAGATGTCCATGAATAGTAGCTCCTTACTACACAGGATGATCAGGATATCCAGGAGTTAATGACCAGGATCCCAGAGGGGTTGGCCACTTTCCCAGGTCACCTAAGTAGAAAAGGCCAGCACTTGTGTCAAAACTAGTGCCTCATTTTTTCACTGCCCCCACAGCTAACCTCTGTCCTCACTCTCTCCTTTTTCAAGTCATTAACTATATTTTAAGTTTGTTTCCTGGTCTGCCTCCCCATTATCCCATAAACATTGATAGCAGTTTATATCCTCACTGGGTGGGTTCTTTTGAGACCCCAGATCCTCCTCTAACAGGGCCCAGCAAATGCAGGTGTGGTTTGCTTATTCACTGACTAAGTAATGGTGAAGATGATTTCAGCCATTAGGCTAGCAGTGCTGGCCAGGTCTAGAGGTCATAAAAGGGCCAAAGAGAGAACTAAGTTAGACACATCCAACATAGCGTTCAAGACAAAAAGGAGAAAATAAAAACAAAACAAAATAAAAACAAACAAACAAAACCACATCAGCCCTTTGGCAACAGGATCTCAAATGTCCTAGATCCTAGCCTCTTCGGAAGGGCAACTGGGATGACCACCATACAAACAGGCCAAGGACTCCATATCCAGTGCAACCCATAGCTGTTAAGTAGGACAAGAACATGGAGCTAGGAAAACCTTTCCTCAGAAATGGAGCACAGTATGAGCAGCAGCAGAGGTGCAGCTGGTGTGACTTTTCAGGGTCCCAAGAGAGTATGCCACATGGCTCCTTAGGGTTCATTGCATTTCCAATGGAAGTCATGTCATTTGGAGAAAGACCCTATGGGAATATGTCCAATCAAGATGTAAGTTGCAGTCACCTCTAATTGATGTGAATGCCCATCCAAGTATACCTCTTGCCATGAGTGCCAAGGCCTCTGTTCTAACTTGAATACTTCTAACACAAAACCTGTGATGTTTGCATTGACGTGGGACAATGACAATCATGACTTGCATCTTCGTAGCCAATTCGTTGTGGTTCTAGTGAGTTTGAATGGTTTTACTCTCTCCTCCCACTACCTTACCAGCACTAATGGGAAAATCAATGCAGGGTATCAGGGTGGGATGGTGAAATCTCATCACTGCCATCTCCTTCATGTGTGGAATCTCCATGAAGCTAGTAGAGGTCTTGCTGGTCCCCCATAGATCCTCTAAGTAGACTACTGTCAATGTTTATTGGGTCAAGGAGTTTCTTGGATGTCCTGATTTACAGGCTAGGGCAGCATAGGGTGTGGTGTAGAATAAGATGCATGCCAGTTTCTTTTTACTTTTATGAACTGACTTCATTTGGTTTCACCTTCTTCTAGGGAGGGAAGATCCCTGTGAGATGGACAGCTCCAGAGGCCATTGCCTACCGCAAGTTTACGTCAGCCAGCGATGTCTGGAGCTACGGGATTGTCATGTGGGAAGTAATGTCATTTGGAGAGAGACCTTACTGGGATATGTCCAATCAAGATGTAAGTATCAACCACATCTAATTGATGTGAACATCCATCCAAGTATACCCCATGCAATGAGTTCCAAGACCTCCTCTGTTCTAACTTGGGATAAGAACCTCATAACCCTAAACTTTAAATCAGTCAGGGATGCAGAGGCGAATTTACCATGGATATCTGAAGTGACCAGAGAGCCCTGCATGGAGCACATCAGGCCCACAACCACAAAGCCTATAAAGGCAGCAGGATTTTTCTGATTAGCCGTGAGCCATGACTAGACCCTACCTAAACTAAGCAAGAAACTCTACAGCAATTCCTAGCTAATGCATCATGTTTCTTTTTCATATATGTGATGGGGGTCAGAGGTGGGAGGCTGGTATGAAATTCATGGCCTGAGTTCACATCCTGCTCTGGCTATGACAACTGTATTGCTCCAAACAAGTTACAGTTCCTGAGACATTGCCATCAGCTTAAGGAGAGGAAGTGTAGGGAGTCTTTCTTCCCCAAGAACCGAGCCTTGGTGAACCTGTGCTACTATCTGCAAACAGGGCACTAAGGACACTTCCCAAGGGTGGTCAACTTTAGGCTGGATGCAGGAGTAGGGCTCTGTCTGTGGAGGGTGGGGTCATCAACCTCTATCCAGGCTGCCTTCCCCAAAGAGGGTGTGAATGGGAAGGAAGAAGCCATTAAAGATGCAACAAGTAGAGGCATCTTTTGGAGATGTTCTTTCTGGATGGGAAGTTTGTCTCACAGTAAAGAGCAACAAAAGCCTTGGGATGATTTGGGTCTGATAAGATGCCAATCAAAACCCTTGCCTGGATTTTAATACCACCTTCGGCCTGGACTATCCCCCTTGACCACTCCTCTTCTGTATTTTGAATGCCCACTGTGTTTCATCTTCCCACCTTCATGGGGGCAGTTCTTGTCTTCCCAAGGTTTTTAGCTGGAAGAGACAGGGCTGACCCAGTGTAGATCCAATTGTTTCAGCCCCTACAATCACACTGTAAGCATATCCATGCCTGGGTGGCCTCAGAGGCATGCCTTGGTTTGTAAAAACTGCCCTCAGCCAGTCTTTATAGATTTTATCTGAAGACTGAAAGGTGGTAGTTTTCCAGTGAAATTATGAGATGAGGATCTGGGGTGACAGTACTTGTGTTGGTGTGTGCAGGGTGCTCTAGTTCAGAGCAGATGAGATGACTGCATCCTTAACTAGGTCCTGGCAGCATCCATGTGGTGCCCAGGTCCTCTATTATTTGTGATTAGCCACGCCTAGACTCTGCTCCTGTAGTGTGTCCAATCAGTAAGCGATGGAGCTGACAGCAACTAGGCTGCTTTTATGAAATTGGCTGCACGCATCTTCCAACTATAGTGTCTAAGTGAGAAATGCTAGCCAGACAATGCAGACCCATCTTGTCCCCACCCAGAGACCCTAATCCAGTAAAGAACAATTCAGCTCACATAGAATGGATTACAAAACAGAAGATGAGATTTGACACTTAAGATATTCTCAGGCAGTGCTTTCACTTGTGCTGAGAACAAATAGAATTTCTGACACTGGGTGTAAAGAATTCCCAAAACATTCCTTCAACACAGTTAACTTGGTGCTAATAGTGACTAAGCCTTGCATTTGCTGATTCCATTCTTGAGGGGCTTACAGTCCAGTGGCATATACTGAGGGTTTGGGGAGCATTTAGGAGGAGCGAGTAGGCTTCCTGGATATTTGATGTTTGAGTGGAGACACAGAGGAAATGTGAACATCTGCATAATAGTCAAAAATTCTCATTTTTGTTGTAGTTTTCCAAATTAAAGTCCCTAAGCCTTGTCCCAAGTGCAGTTTTCTTCCTAATAGGAACAGGAGGTGACATCATGCTCATTTAGAAATCCCCTGGGACCTGGCCTGGGAGAGAGACAGGGGGGGCTCCCAGCAGCTGGGTGCAGTCACACTCATCAGAAAGCATAGAGGTGGTGGCTGTGAAGGATTTTACAGATGACAATTGAAAAGGCTTTAAGGGAGAGAATTGCAGAGGCAAGTCTGAGTGCTGGTAATTGGGCTTCTGGAGCCCAGGAAGGTCTTTGAACATGTACAGAGAGTTTGTCAGCCAGAGAGAGCAACTTGGAACTTCTGCTGCTTGGATCTGATTGACAGAGATAATGAGAGTGGCAGAGTCTGTGGAGAGGAGCTGCGGCTTCATTGAAACATCAGAGCTCAACTTAACCCACTCTGCCCTGGTTCCTCCAGTGCTCTGCGCTCCTCTACTTCACTCTCCCCAGTTCAGGGTCAAGTAGGTACCACATGCCTCCAGCTCACTAATGGGACATAGGCATGCATTTGGGGACAGGAACTCAACCCAGAATTTGAGGGAGGGACTATGCTCACTTTCCAGAGTGCTACAGTCACTTCCTTTAAGACCTGAAAACACTTGGAATTTTCTACAAGTTCCTGGATCCAATCCAACCTCACACACACACACCCCACACACCATCTCTGGGCTCATGCGAACACAAGAAGTCACTCTCCTATCTCAGCATTTAAGTTTGGCCCTAGGATGTTTACTTCTACTGGACTTTTGGGAGTGTTCAAAAGAGGTATTAAGGCCTATGGGGTGAGCTCAGGTTGAGTTGCCTGGATTGCTTCTCATAGCTACCCCAGCACCTCCCTCTTTCTTTCCCTTGGAAGTGCCATCTGATCTTGCTCTAATATCTACCCCCCCCCCTCTTTTTTTGAGAGGCAGGGTTTCTTTGTATAGCCCTGGCTATCTTGGAACTAGTTTTGTAGACCAGGCTAGCCTCAAATGCCACTCCTCTTCCTCTTCCTCCTCCTCTTCCTCCTCTTCCTCCTCCTCCTCCTCCTCCTCCTCTTCTTCTTCTTCTTCTTCTTTTATTGGATATTTTATTTATTTACATTTCAAATGTTATCCCTTTTCCTGGTTTCCTCTCCAAAAACCTCCTTCCCCCTTCCCCTCCCCCTGCTTCTATGAGGGTACTCCCCCACCCAACCACCTACTCCCACCTCCCCACCCTGGCATTCTCCTACACTGGGGCATCAAGCCTTCACAGGACCAAGGGCCTCTCTTCCCATTGATGCCTGACAGAGCCATTCTGTGCTGCATATGTGGAGAGACCCCTGGAGTCATGGGTCCCTCCATGTGTACTCCTTGGTTGGTGGTTTAGTCCCTGGGAGCTCTGGGGGGTCTGGTTGGTTGATCTTGTTCTTCCTGTGGGTCAAATGCCACTCTTCTTAATATTCATAAACACCACCCTACTATGAACCAAGGAAGGGACCTAGAATTCCTCCCAACGGATCTTCACTCTTGATAGGCAGGATACCCTGGGCCCTGGCCTTAGGCTAAGTCTTCTCATACAATCCAAATGTGGTCACTGGTATCACAGTCAGATGTGTTGACTAAAAGTGTTTCTCCATACCTTCTCCTCCAGACTTTCCACATCTTTGATGCAGGTGTGACAGAGAACGATCTCAAAGTCCTAATAGAGATCTAACATTGTCTTTGATTTAATGATATTTTAATAATAATAACTATGAGTGTTATGCACTCCAAAAATTGAGAAAAGCTCTAGATCCTTAAAAGAGAAAAAACATCACTCAAGTGAAACCATGTCAAAGATGAGGACAGGCAGGTGAGTGCTTCCCAAACCCCAGTGGATGACCAAGGCATTTTTTTCTTTGAGGTTGAGAGTTGTGTTAGTCAGCTTTTCATTTTTATAACAAAACACCTGACAGAAACTATTTTAAAAGAGAGAAGGGGGTTGTTTTTTGTTTTGTTTTATTTTATTTTATTTTTAAGATGTCATTCACAGTTGGCTGACTTTGTGGCTTTCAGGACTCTGTAAGATGGGACATCAGGGTGGTGGAGCCTGTGGCAGAGGAAGATGGTCATCAACTAGCAGAGTCAGGATGAAAAAGGAAGAAGGGAAGA
>JADRCH010000097.1:5831917-5856917 GCA_019843965.1 Rhynchomys soricoides | reverse complement strand
ATAGGCTAAGGCTCTGATTCCTGTGGGACAAGGAAATACAATGTAGACTCATATGATATGAATGGATGCACAAAATAGCTGTCAGCTACATCTGCTGTGAGTTTCTTAGATATATTTGTGTTAATTCAGTTTTGAATTTCTCTTTTCAACCAAAATGTAGTAGGTGATGACAGGCCAGTGTGCATTCCCAGTGCTGGTGCTAGTAGGATGTAGTTCTTGCCACTGTGGAGGTTAAAAGGATTTAGGAACAGATGATGACCATTATTAGTTCAGCTGATCATTTTTTTAAAAAAAGTAACATTGAGATCTTAATGGGTGACGTGGCAGAGTCCTATACAGAACACCCAGAGTACATACCTCCAGTTGCAGCAGAGAGGTATCTGATGGTACTATTGCAAATGAGACATGAAGGGCCATGGTGCATTGACCAGATGACCATGGAGATGGGGGCAAAGGGCAAGTGCTCAGCCTGTGAAGAGAGTCAGAGGCTTAGGGCCAGCCAGTTGCTAAGCATGAAGTGGAAGCTGGTTAGGTGGGAAGACACAAGGCCACTCAGCATCCTCCGGGTGTATCAGGCATTATCTTGATTTTCAGAACAATGAGCACCTATTGAAGGGTTTGTCGTGTGTGTGTGTGTTAGGGTTGAAGAGAGAGCTTTGGGTATGATAAGTGTACCTGGCTGCAGTGTGGGCCCTGTAAAGGAGAATACAAGAATCACCAAAGAAAAGAAGGCATCTTAAAGCAGGCAATGGATGTGCAGAGATACAGGGCGTAAACTCCCATGGCCTAGAGGGAAATTGGACGTGAAGCCACAGTGACATCAATAGAGCTGGTGTTAAGATGGCTAGTTATCTGCGCATCTACCTTGAGTTTGTTCACAAAAAAACAGTCCTTGCTGGGTGGCTATTCCACTCCAGGCTTTTCAAATAGCAGGAAAAGAAAATGGTTGCCAGTAGATTTGGCAAGGTTGTGGTGGATCATGTGTATCTTTTACAGGACATCTTTAGGTGGGGAGCAACCCAGATTTCAGTTAATATAGGAGTCACTGGCTCCCCTCTCCCTTCAACTGAATACCAATACCAATCAGTTTGTGTTGTTGACTGACCTGTGACAATACCCAGACATAATGGACTGGCCCCTCAGCTTTGGAGATGGTGCCAGGAGGGAAGGGAAGAGTCAACCTGGAGTGTCATGTCTCTGCAGCTGTGGATTCATCTGTTCTTCTGTCTTACCAGGCCTTCCCAACCCCTGCTTGACCGCTCTATCCCAGACTTCACGGCCTTTACCACCGTGGATGACTGGCTAAGTGCCATCAAAATGGTCCAGTACAGGGACAGCTTCCTCACCGCTGGCTTCACCTCCCTGCAGCTGGTCACCCAGATGACATCAGAGTAAGTGACGAGACCCTTTGGCCAGCCCAGAGCTAGGTGTTAAGCTGCTTTCCCTGCTGCTGAAGATGATGTGGGTGAATGAGCTTCTCTGTGTAGAACCAGCCTTATGGGGCTGTACTTTGGTAAGATGAAGTTGGGAGATATAGACTGAGGATGCTGGTAGAACTTATTCTGGACCCCAGATGAAAGTTCCTCATAGTCCTATGCAATTTGTCTAATCATCAAGGTTCTTCCCATTTAAGTTATATCCTCAGTCCATCAAAGAGAGCATCCAGATGGGAAGGGACGACACAGCAGCTAGCACTGGCAACTGAATTGCAAGCAGAGTACTGTGCTGATTCAACTGCTGAGCTGTGTGGAGCATCATCCTCACACTTGGACAACCCTTGTAAACACACACACATTTCCATCCATCCCCCGCCCCCCGAACATTGTTTGCCAGTCTGCTCCTCCTGCGAGAGTGTTGAGGAATACACAAGTAGAATTATTCAAATATGATGAGAGCTAGACAGTTTCCTAAAGATCCACATGGTCCTTTATTTCCCCTAAAATGTTCCAAGCAGCATCAGCTGTGGGAAATGTTAATAGGTTCTCCTTGGAAAAAAGGTCCCACAGTCAAATAAATTTGAGAAATACTGCACACTTTATCACCCTTGTGGAGATACACTGCTCATATTAGCATTACAAAGGCCATGAGAAATCCCAAAATAAAGAATCCCATTTCAAATTATTAAATACCATAGAACCATAGTTTTGAGGGACAGGTTTTTATGGAACTGCAGTTTGGGAAATATTTATCTAGTTCCAATCTTTCTATTCAGCAGATTCTGAAATAGTACGACACACGAGGCAAGATGTGACACAAAACTGCTTTTCTGGCTGCTGGTTCAATTTACATCTACCTCAGGCCCAAAAGGGGTCCCAGCCTTTGCTGGTCACTGGGATAGTCTGGGAATCCTTCAGAAGTACTGAAGCCTTAGCCTGGGGATAAAGCTTTGCCAGTACAGTGCTTGCCCAACAGGCATCAAGCCTGGGGTTCACCCTCCAGCATTGTGTAAACTGGAGATGGTGGTACATGTCTGCACTTGGGAGGTGGGGGTACCAGAAATTTAAGGTTATCTTCAGTTACCATATCGAGTTCAAGGCCAGCCTGGGCTACAAAATGCCAAAGTACTGATTCCACCTGCAGGCTTCTGGTTAATTGCTATGAATCAGAAAAAGCACAGGGCTTAGGGGATTTCAGTATTCCTCAGGTGATTTTGATTGTGACTGAAATGAAGAAACACAGGAAGGACAAGGTTCAGATTTTGCTTTTGCCTTCTATACTCAAAAGAAGTTCAAATAATCAAAGCCAGGAAATCACACACACACTTTCTTACACACACACACACACACACACACACACACACACACACACACACGCTGATGAAGCACCTGAGCTACAGTTTGTTCTGACAGCAACAGTGGATTCTGAGGCCCCTCGGTCTAGCAGACAGCTGACAAATGTTAACTGATCACCTGTTTTGTCTTAGGCACAGTACTAGACTTTTTTTTTTTTTTTCAATAGTCAGGCCAGTTGTTGCATCCAGAAGAAAAGGGTTGAGACCCACTCCTAGCTTCTCACCTCAATGCAGACAGATTCCAGACACTGACTGCTTCCAGTCCATGCCTGGAGTCATGCTCTATCACTGTGAGATTTACTCTTTTTGTTTGTTTGTTTGTTTTGTTTTGTTCCTTTGCAACATGATTGTAAAAGCAACTTTTATTCACCTGATGTAATTGCCTTCTTTGAGGCTTGCTACCGAATAAGCTCTCTCCTTCTAGTTCTTTCTCAACTCTGGCTAGCTGGCTCAACTCAGCTGTTCTAGCTCAAACTCCAACCCAAGCTGACTAATTCAATCTGGCTTCTCTCAGCTTCCCATTGAATTGCTTTGTTTGGCCTCAAACTACCCCCCCTCCCTTTTTTTATGCTTTATTTACATTTCAAATGTTTCCCCCTTTCCAGATCTCCCCTTTGGAATCTCCCTAGAGATTTACTCTTATCATAAATGATAGAGTCTGAGTTTTTCTCCAGGGCAGTGGTTTGAGTGTGTATCACGATTTAAATCCACTAAAGAGCAATGCATATTTTTATAAAGGCCCATTTCCTGGTGATCCCTAAAAAAGACAGCCCTACACATTTTGAATGATCGCCAAATGCACAGCACAAAACTTAATAAAATAAAGTTTAAACTAAGCCTGCCTCCCCATCTTAAAGAGCCCAGAAGGATGCCCCTGGGTGATTAGAGGGCCTAAGTGTGTGTTTATGGACTCGGGCTACTCTAGTCTGCCCAATCTCATCTGCCAGAATCTTTTTTTTAAAAGCATAGTTCTTCCCCTTCCTGCTGTAACTGAGTCAAATAAAGCTAGTTCTCAAGTCTGGGAAAAGTCACAGAAAAGGAACAAGGAGAAGATTAAAAGGAAAATTACACTGAAAATTAAGGGATTTAGTTCAAAGTAAAACACAGCCACACAGTACCGGAGCAGTTCAGTTTGTCCCTTGAGAGTCGAGAGATGGGATAAGAAAGAAAATGAGCAACCCAGTAAAATAGATGGCCGGCAGTTTGTGAATTCAAACTTCACGCATGCTTCCCAGAAGTGCTGGCTGTAAGAGACATGGACAATTTGCCTATCTCAAGCAGCTGCTGCCTTGGAGAGGTTGACTACGGCTAAAGTGGGGGGGGAAGGGGGGTGCAAGGGCCAAGGAATTGTGCATACAGACCCAGCCCAGGGTCTATAAAGGTGTGCAGTGTATAAAATAAACAAGATCACAGAAGAGTTTGAAAGGAGGCCCCATTAGGGAAGCTGGGAACCAGGTGCTCTTGGATTTGAATCCCACTTCTCTCTCCTTCCTGTTCTGTGATATCCAGTGCATTGCTTCTTTAAATGACACTTGTCTTGTCCGAGAAGGCACCTGTAAAAGTAGTGCCAGTGTCATTGTTTTGTAGAGAGACAAATGGAATCGTTTGTTCTAACAGGCATGCGTTTGGCCCATTACCTACCCATAGGAAAACTGGTTGCTGTTATACTTAATATTTGTGTCTTGGCAGTATTCTCTCAGTGATTATGAAACACATCCCTGTAGGATAGTATACAATCCAGTACTTTATACTGTTATCAGCTAAGGAAGGATGAATGGGTCTCCTAGAGGTCAGATTTAAGCCGTGAACTTGTTCAAATTAATTCTCATAGCTCACAAATGAATCTGATCTGAACCTCTATCCCAGCCATATCCTTTGGTTTCCTATTTGGACAGATATTTTAAAGTTATTTTAAGATCACCCTTCTTAAAAAATGCATGGCATTAAAATTCAAACCGAGTCAGGAATGGAAGCTCAGAGGGAAACATCAGAAGACCAGGCAAGCCCTGCAGCTTTTCAACCTCAGTGGGTGTTCGCTAATTTAGAAAGCTCCACAAAATAAGCAAAGCACTATAGAGTGTGAACTTGGAGAGTCAGACACAGAGGAGTGGAAAATTCCAGTCCACCCAAGGGTCATGGCCATTAAGAAGGGGCTGCTTCTGGATCCACCGGTAAGGAATAAGGTGTAGCTCATGAAGATTACAGTGAGCAGGAGGGGTGAGGGCTACTGCACAGAAAAACTGAGCTTGAGCACAATAATATTATAAGTGAGTGCTGGAGAGATAGGACTGTGCTTGCTGTCCAAGCATGAGGACCTGAACTTATCTCCAGACCATAGTAAAAGATGCTGAGTGAGGTGGCATTGATTTATAATCCTAGTACTTGGGAGGTGGAGGCAGGTTGATCTCTTGGGCTCATTGGCCAGACTGTTATAATTGGCATGCCCCATGTCAGCAAGAGACAATGTCATAAAAACATACCAAAACAAACAAACAAACAAACAAAAAACCCAACAACAATCAAGGAGGCCTCTGGCAACTGGCCTTCATATACACATGTATGTGTGTGTGTACATAACATGCTCACTAAAGACTCATGCACATTCAAACATATACAAAATAAATGACAATATGTAGCCACATTATTCATAAATACTTAGGCTAATTTAACTTAAGATTCTGGGATTTTTGGTGTCTTTTTCCACCTACCCTACCGTTTTCAGGAGCATGTTCTTCGGTGATAAGTCGGAGCTGTGAAAAGCTGTCCTAACTCACGTTGCCTTCTTTTTCCCTTCTAGAGACCTCCTAAGAATAGGGGTCACCTTGGCAGGCCATCAGAAGAAGATTCTGAGCAGCATCCACTCGATGAGGGTCCAGATGAACCAGTCACCATCAGTAATGGCATGAGAACTCGGTGTTCACAGGGGAGGAAAGGAATGAAAAGGACCAGGGTCAAAGGGGAACCAGAGGTTGACCACTGTGGAATGTGCCAGAAAGATCAGCTTCTTGGCTGAGAAACAACTTCCCATCTGTGAAGAATGAACTGGACCTGTTGCCCATGGGCAACTGCCATTTCTCAGCAATGGAAGTATGTAGATGCTGTGGGAAACCAAACACTAATGATAAAGACAGAGAAAGGTGATGCTAAACAGAAACGAAGCTGAAACCGTATGCATTGGGAACCAAGGTGAACTTAGTTCCCATCCAAGAGGGACTGGAGTTACCATATGCAGGAAGAAAGGAAGGAGGTGGAGGGAAGAAACAGAAGCTCCCGGCTGTGCCACGCTTTCCCTCACCAATGACATTCTTTTCTTTTCTCCTTTCTTACTCCTCCCTGAGAGCCCCTCCTTCCTCCCCCACATCCATTTCCCTTTGCTCATGACTCATGTAGGGAAGTTTCTTCAAATAAAACCCAGCTCCTGAGTCTCCAGATGTCGTCTGTCAGTTGCCAAAGGACTTTGCTGACCACTACTGCATGGGGATCCAACCAATTCAATTAATGTCTTCATATTGAAGAAGAGATGTACCTTCAATTGAAAACCTTGTTTTTCTTTTGTTTGCATTTTCTGCAAAAAGGAAAAAAAATGAAACCACAAATTGGAGAAAAAAACAAATAGAAAAACCTGTTTCCGTGTGCAAACGCACACATATGTGTGTCTGCGTTATAAAATGACTATGCTTGTTCGTGACAGATGCAAACAAGAAAAAAGAATTGGGAAAGGTTTTGGCCCTGGGAGGTCTCAGGGGGCTGGAATATGCTGTTGGCCTGGCTTTCTGCTTGGCCCACTGGGAAGAGAAAAGGGGGAGGGAACACAAATGGAAGGGAAAAAGTCTCTGAAGAGCTTTCGAATTAAGTCAGGAAACAGGTGAGTGGTTTGAACTGGATGCAGTGTGGGCCGTTCTAGAATGATGCTGACTGAAGAGTTATTCTTTGATAAGATCTGAGGGAAAGGAGAGGGAAAGGATTTCTGGAGAATGTTCTTCCACATCCCGGGAACCAGCGATGTGAGAGGTGGCGAGGGAGAACTCTTTCTGGCCTGGCCAGTGGACTGGCTGAAGCTGCGTGGCGTGGAGGAATGTTTCTGTCTTGTCTGTGTTTCTCTTTGCATCCCTTCCTGTACCTCATTGTTCATTGTTTGATCTGCTTTTGTAAATTCCACCTAACATTTAAATATTTTTAATTTCTCCTTTTACCTTAATCTCCTTGCTAATTTTATCTGTCTAATTAAAAAGAGCAGAAGCATGTCTGGGTTTATGTAAGATGTTGTCAGAGTGTATCCCTGGACCCTGGTGTTAGTTCACACACTGTACTAAGAAGTTGAAGTCCAAGCTTTAGACTATTTGCTATTGTTACGTAAATGTGCAGCCAGAGATATGAGGTCTTTAGCAGGAACCTTGGTTCTAGACTTGATACATAACTTAGGGCAGTGAGAGCATTTTCCTCTCACTGGGTAGGAGGCCTGGGTAAGTGATTTGGAAGAGTCTTAGTTTCATCCCTGTGGTTTGTGATCAAATACTGTGGCAATAAGCAGTCCAAGGCAGAAAAGGTTCCTTGACTCACAATTCCAGGTGATAGTCCATTATGGCAAACAAGTCAAAACGTCAGGAACTTAAAGCAGCTAGTCACATCACATCCACAGTTGAGAGCAGAGAGAGAATGAATGCCCACATGCTCACTTGTGCTCAGCATCCTTTCTACTCTCTATAGTCCAGGCGAAGGTAGGGAATGGTGCTGCCCACAGTGGGCTGAGCCTTCCCATATCAATTAAAGTAATCAAGACAATTCCCTTTAGTCATGCCCACAAACCTTATCTTGGTAAGCCTTTTTGAGACTCTCATCCCTGGAGATTCTAAATTGTTCCAAGTTCACAATTAAAATAACTATCACAGGGGAGTTCTGACCTTGAATTACCAGCCCCAGACTTCAATAGCCGGAAGCTTGGAGATGAAGCTATAACCCAGGTGAGATCACCTCAAAGCATGACTATGAAGCTGACCCTGGAAGGTGACAGAAGCTGGGGAGAGAGAGCACCCTTCAGCAAATTCCCATGTGGTCTGCAGAGGGCTTCAGTTCAGCCAGGAGGTTGGAAGACAAAATCTCCTCTGCTTAGTTGATTAACAATTACATGCACATTTTACTAATTACCCTCAAAGACCTTAGTCTATGGGTGTCTTCCAAGCCATATGACCCAATCGATTGTCAGTTTTCCCAGGAATGAGTTCTGATTTGTCACCACATTCTTTAGACAGCATCTCTTACCTGAAGTCTTCCCTGTAGCACTACCAACATCACCCTAACCGCCACTTCTTGCTGAAGTTCCCACCGAGCCCTCCAGTTTAGTGTTTCCATGAGGTACAAGAAAGGACAGAGAGAACACAAAGCACACAGAAGAAAATAGGAGATAGAAGCCAAGCCCAGGAAGTAGACATAGTTCTTGGTGACCGTGGCATAAACAAGTGCTCTGCAACTTCAGGCCTGCCCTACAGGTCCTGGTTCCCCAGTCAAAGCTGCACAAGTTCACCCCTAGATCAACAGAGAGCAAGACATAGGAAGAGGACTGTGGAGTATCACTAGCGAGCAGCCACGACAGACATTTGGGTTTTTACATATGTTATGTATCTGAGTTCTTTCTTTCTTTTTTTCATTTATTTGTTTTCATACTTTACTTACATTTCAAATGTTTCCCCCTTTCCAGATCTCCCCTTTAGAACCTCCCCATTCCCTCCCCCCTCTCCCTGCCACTAAGGACCTCCACATAAAACCAGATACACTGAATCTAATAGAAGAGAAAATGAGGAAAAGTCTTGAACACATGGGCACAGGGGAAAAGTTCCTGAACAGAACACCAATGGCTTGTGCTCTAAGATCAAGAATCTTTCTCTTAGCATAAACATGTGAAATCACAGCAGATCCCACCTTGTTCCCACTCCAGACTCAGAATCTCAAGAGCAAAGAAGCTTCTTAGGTCACACAGTGGACTGAGCGTTTAAGACAGGCATTTGGCCATTACTCCTCACCATTGGCCCAGTGGGATGTTATACCAAAGTATGGCTTGACATCACCTAGGGAGGTTGCGAACACAGGTCACAGAACCCACATCTAGAACTTACAAGTGGTGCTGATGCTGCTGGCCCAGGGACCACACTGGAAACCTCTGCACTACATTCATCTTCCTTGCTGAGAATTTATGCTGTTCCAAGTGAAGACACTGGCTCAGAAAATGGTAGTTTTTGAGGTTCTTGAGGTTCCCTGATATAGAGGCATGAACATTCTTGTACATGAAGTGACAGGAGAGACTGCAGAGTCTGCTGCAGAGAGGTGACCCTGTACATTGGGTTCAGGGGACTTCCTTCTGCACTTTCTAAAGCTCGCTTGGGAGGATGTTCACTAGCAGTACAGCCTATTCCTCTAGATTTCAGTTGCATGTGCTGCCCCACAATTCTCCAACTTAGACATACATGTGTGGGGGATTGTGGGTGATGGAACTCAGGACAAGCAATCTACCAACTGAGCCACATTCTTGATTCAAGAGCTTTACTTTTTTGACACAATAATTTACTATTTGGGATCTCATACACATATATAATGTATTTTGTGAATAGCTATCCCTCACCTTCTAACTGCCTCTGGGACCTCCCACATCCCCCTCCCATATTTTTTCTCTTTATCATTTATAACCCATTGAGTCCAGGCAGTGCTGCTTATAAGTACAGAGATATAGAGCCATCCACTGGCCCTTACGCAACTTACCAGTGGTCACATCTTTGAAGAAAAATGAGTCTCCTAGCTGCCATTGACTTCCAATAGCTCTCCAGCTATGGATAGGGGCTTATGAGCCCCTCCCTCAATCGTGCTAGGATGTTGACTGACTTGGTCCTGTCTAGGCAGCCATAGCTCCTGAGGGCATAAGAAAGTCCTATGTCACATCCAGAACTTAAAACTTATGTAGTAGCTTGTGGGCTAACAAGCTAAACTAACAGGATGCAATCTGCAACTTTGCAATAAAGTGCAGGGTGTGGTTCAAACAAAGGAGAGCACCAAGAGTCAGCAGGTGTGGTCTGATTGGCAGGTGGGCCAGGGGTTCGGAAGATGGAGACAGCTTATGTGGGGAAACCTTAGCGATATCAGTCTCCTCCTAGTCTCTCTCTCTGCCACTCCAGCACTCACAGGGAAGAATGAAGAGACTTATGAAAAGAACACAGAGAGCAATGTCTGTAGAGACATAAGATTCCAGGAATACTGGGGTGGAGATCAGGGAGGCAGCAGACAAGAGGGACAAACTACATTATTCCATAAGAAAGGCAAAATCCTGATAGCTCTGTCTGTTCTAAGATCTTTGTAAAGTAACCTGGGGGTTTTATCATCATTTAAAAATAATGGCTTTGTCACCAACTGTCTGAGGATATATTAAGTCCCTTGCCTATGATGTGAAGGTAAGGCTGCAATGGAGACCCTATACCCAAAGAGATCCAAAGATGCACAGCAAGCTGAGCTCTGCCGTCGCTGGGCCTTACCCTACACAGAGAAATCATGGGTCGCTTTCAAAACAGATTTGTGTTTTCCCAGAGGTCAGTGAGGCTGCAGACAATGCTAGAATCCCTAGGGTCGAAGGAAGGTGGTCAAATGGTGGAGAGGGTGTGTGGGTCATGATGGGAGATCATGCAAGGATTGAGACATGCTGACTTTGTTTACCATGACCAAGTCTTTGGAGACCAGGAAGAGATCCAAGGACAAATCCAAGTCCTGGCAGTGCACAGGCCCCAGGGCAAGGTAGTGCAAATGAATGGTAGGGAATGAGCCGCCCCTGCACACCTGGGGAGGGGATCACTCACTACCCAGCATCCCTCTGGGCTTGCTTTGTTATCAAGGGCCCTGGAATCGGGGGTCAGGGCTCCAAGCTGTTGAGAGTCACAACTTAGTACATCACGATTCTTGGAAATTCCCAAGTGAAAGAGGACACAGAATATTTCTTTCTTGCCTCTATGCTCACTGTCAGCATCTTGCCTGGCTTGTAGAAGGTACTAGAATTTTTGGTGACTGAAATAAGTTTAAACTGAGTTATTGTTTCACCTCTAGACATCTGTGACCTTAGACAGCATGCTTTAAAATAAGTTAATCGCCAGGAATTTCGTTGGGATCTTCAATAATTACTCTTAACTGCTATCAGTCCCAGCCTACCCTAATTTTAGATTTGTGATGTTTAAAACACTCCCTTTCAACCCTGTCTGAATCTTTAACATGATGTCAAGTCTTCCCCAGAGTTTCAGCCAAGGCACAGCCATCTCCCACATGCGTTATTCACTGCACAAAGGCCTCACGAGGCAGAAACTAACTTGACTTGTTCCTGGCACAACAGAGGCGAATCCAAATTGCAGGGGGCAGCAGGGCCAGAGGGCAGCCTGTCCTGAGAGGTACTCAAACTATATCCTGAACCCCTGAATCTGGGGACTATACACTTCCAAGGAGACTTGTTAGGCTCTGGGGACTGGTGGGGGTTTTCTGAGCTGGGAATTTTAACTAGTACATTATATTTTCCCTCTTGGAGGGAGCTAGAGGCAGAGCTTTGTGTAGCCCAGGCTGCTCTCCAACTGGCTAGCAACACATCTTGATCTGATGATCCTCCTGCTTCTACCTCCCAAGAGTTGAGATTTCAAGTGTGTACCACCATGCTCACTGTATGTTTTGTTGAGATTCAAACACAGTATCCTATGCATGTTCGGCAAGAGCTCTACCGACTGAGCCACAACACCAGACTTACATCAGTGTTTTAGAAGTGCTTCTACACTAACAATTTCTTCTGCTTCCAAGATTTATTTAATCTCCCAGAAGACACCCTCACTCAGAATTCTGCAGCCTCCTGCTCACCAGAAGGAATAAACTTAAAACATTCAAACAAAACAAATGCATGGGCAAACAAGCTTCCTCTAAGCTCCTGAGTCCATACCATTCTGTTCTCCTGGAAGAGAAGCTGCCTTACACTCGAGAACATTTAGGTTGCCTCTTCTGGTCTAATTGAAGCTCAGAGTTGACTGCATGTGAGCAACTGCTAAACTCTGAAAATGGCCTGCATTCAAATGCCATGAATGCAAAGACAAGTTCCAGGCATTGTCCTCATAAGTGACTTGATGGATAAATGAGTAGAGTCTTGGGAGAACCACCATTGTCCTGATCAGTCAACAACTGGTGATTCCCTAGGCTCTGCTCAACTGGAACAGAGTGGAAGGATTACCAAGCTGAGGTCTGGATGAGCAGTGGAGGGAACAGCTTGTTCTGTTCAAGTTTCAGAAGTCAAATATCATGTCTGTGGAATCATAGGTTGTTCTTTGAATCCAAAGACTAAAGGGCTGGCTGTGGGTAGCTGGAGGGGTAGGCAGGGCCTGCATCCTGAATGGCCTTATATGAGAGGACAAGGGACCTCGATGTTAGTCTGAAGATGAGCCTGGAAGGAGGATTAAAGCAAGAAATGTCCATTTTATATAAGATGGTGGCCACCAGATGGAAAATGGAAAGGCATATATTAAACCCAATTGGGAAAGGCTAATCCAGAGGCTGATACTCGAGACAGAAAGCTATGTTGGTCTTGGGGCTTTGTAGAAGGAGTGGGAGGGATAAAGAGACACAAAGCAGAGAAGGGGTGGATTGTCTGCCAGGAGTTATCAAGGAAAAGGCCAAAATGACACCCCTCACTTAGATCTTCTTTAGGTACCTGGGTGGGTTTTGATACATCAGTTGAGATGAGGGATATTAAGGAAGGAAGAAACCCAGAGAAAGAAGACACAGTATCTGAGTTGCCCATGGGCATTGGGTACAAAAGTCTTCATCTCAGACAAGAAATCTGGGCTGGTAATGTACTCTGTGGAGGCATTCTCTGTCTGATATAAGTCAAGTCACAGAAGCAGAAGAATTTATTGCATTGGTAGATGAAGGTGGAGAGAGAAGTGAGCTTGCACACAACTTTGATGCACAGCCTATTTATCAGCCTTCTGGGCAAATGAAAGTTCACAGAGGAGGGCAAAGAGAGCTTCCATGGGAGGAAGGAAACATCAGGATCTTGTTGTGTTCATGCAGACAGAGGAACACATGTTAGAGAAGGAACCACCATCTCAAAGCCTAGTGCTTCCAAGAGGAGTGATGTGAAATAAGCATTGAAAAAGAGCCAATGGAGACAGCCATGTTGTCAAACACCTGTGATCCCAGGACTTGGGAGGTAGAGGCAGGAGGGTGAGGACTTCAAGGTGAGCTTTTGGGTCAGCCTGGACTACATGAGATCAAATTATTCAGGACACATGGAACCAACTGTAGTGGCACATTCCTATAACCTTAGCATTTGGAAGGCTGAGACAGAAGAGTTGCTCTGAGTTCTATGCCACCTTGGGTTACATAGAGGCCTTGTCTAAGAGAGAGATGGAGGGAATGCCAGTGAGTTTATCCATGGGAAGGCATGGCTGACCTTATTAAGGGCAAGTTAACCAGACAGGAGGTAGCAGATGATAAAGACTGAATAGAGGGGAGAAGACGACCATAGACTTTCAAATACATTGGCTGTGAGTGGACAAGAAACACACAAAGACAGCCGGAGGAGGCTCCTTTTGCTTGTTGCTATTTTGCTATTCCTTGTTGGGAAGGGCTTGGGCATGCTTAAGAGCTAATGAGAGAAAATGGGTGTGGAGAGCAGCAGAGAAGGAAGCTAATTGAGAGGGTCAGGCCCCACGAAGTCAGGGAGGGCAGGTGGAAGGATGCACAGTTCCAAGCAGAAGCGATTCTAATTTGGTCTGGAAGATGAATGGAACGAGAACTGACTTGAATTCCTAGAACTCAAACTCACCTTCCAATTTCCTCACAATCTAATCACTTAGCTCCTGCAGCCTCCTGTGTGGAAGCACCAAGATTGAACTCGCAGGCCTCCTTGATGCGGCCCTGCTGGAATGACAAGCCAGGCACACTGCTGCTGATGAAATAGGTAAGTGGACAGAAAAAAGGAAAAAGAGCCACCGAGGAAAGAATGAGATGTCATCACAGACTCCTGTCCTGCTCAGAGCCCCGCTATGGCTACACATCACTGATGGGATGAAGTTCAAATTCCTGGCTATGCATTGGAGGTCCCAAGCACCTTCCCAGCCAGACCTCCAACAAGGCAAGGGCAGCTGTTTAGCCCAGCCCATTTCAAGCCCAGTGATGGCTTTCTCAGGACCTTCCTCTAGAACTAGAGTTCCCTCCATTCCCCAGCATAAAAGGGCATAGTACCAGCTCCAGTGTGTCTTGTGAAGGTGACCCTGTCGGTGACCCAGTCATCTTTATCTCTGCCTTCTACACAATCATTCTTTCTTCTTTTACAACTCAAAGCTGGCTCACCTAGCCAGTTAGCTTTTGGGGGGTGGGGAGAGGACCATATTCATTTTTAAAAAATCCTTTTGCACCCAGCACATACATGTTCATAGTAGAGATAGCATAGTCATAGCAAGAAAGACTCAGCCCCCAATGACAGAGTGGCCTAGAACATTGCCAGTCTTCTTGGACTAGGATTAGACAGAGCCCCAGATACATATGATAGCAGATGAACTCAGAGGTCCCCATAAGGATAACAGTGAGAGAGTTAAATCTCTGTGTGTGGTGATAAACACTGGACAATAAAGAGGACATTTTGAGTCATCCTATGGGATGCAAGGGCCTGACAATAGGAACAACTAGGGGGTTCTGTGGAATTAGGCCATCTATTCATCAGGATTAGAGTCTTACCCTTTACTCTGGACTCACCCACAGCCTCTAGTGTCCCAGGAACTTGGATTGGGGGGTAGAAAATTGAACCTGGTAAGAGCAAATCAGGGCTTCAACTCCTGGAAGGACATTCGTAGGGCTATTTCTGAGCTCCAGGGGTTTTGTAGCTTGCTGGGTATATATCATAATGGCCAGTCATTGATCGATCAGTCCTTCAGTCTCTGTTCCATCTTTGTCCTTGCACTTCGTATAGGAAGGACAAATTTGGGGTCAAAGGTTGTGTGAGTGGATTGGTATTCTTATCCAGCCTCTGGGAATCCTACCTGGCTACGGGAGGTGGCCATTCCAGTTTCCATATTCCCCACTGCTAGGAGTCTCAGAGTCACCCTTTAAGACTCCCAGGCCTGGTGGGTTGGTACCAGGGGGGCTCCCCCTCAATAAGAGGACAAGAGGAGGGGGTAAAGGGGAGGAGCTTTCTGAGGGCGGAGTGAGAGGAGAGGGGGATGTGAGGAGAGGGAGGGCTATGATCTGGATGTAAAGTGAATAAATAAATTAATTAATGGAAAATCGGCATAGCATTAACTCAGTGTTGCCCTCCAAGTAAAGTCACAGTCTGGCAGGGCAAGCCTAAGCCTGCTTGGAGGCCAAATCTTCAACCAGGGGTTGAGTTAGCTAGCTTGGCCTCTGACTGTGGTATGCCAAAGAGAAAACAGACGAGGAGGCAGCCCAGCCCACTAATAGGTAGCTCAGGAAAACAGAGAAATTGCTTTTCCAAGCAAGTGTGTTGTGTGATTGGACAGGTTACCAGCTTCCTTGAAACTGTCTTCCCAGTGTTCACAGAAGAAAGAGCTAAAGCAAATGCAGTTTGGATGCTGGGTTGCAAGAGCCCCAGGTGGATACCACAAACTACCTGATCAGATACTGAGGAATCTGCAGAATGTTCAGGTGAGCAGGTACATGAAAGTCAGTTTGGGACTTACCTGCCCACATCAGGTGCCTCAGCAGGAAATGAAGGCCTTAGACAATGCCCTGTATGGACAGACAGGGTTCTTGGGCATTTGAGAAAGGGGTTTACCTATGGCTGAATTGCTACGGTCCTGCGTTAATTCCCTAGAATGGCATGCCTTTTTTTCTGCATGGGTTAGGGAAAGTCTTGATACAGGAAGCTGAGCATTCAAGCACCTGACTCCAAAGCCCAGGAGGAATTCCCCTATTTGATCACAAGCATCTCAGGGATCTCTGACCACAGTCAGAGATGTTCAAAGAAGGATAAGCCGATTTGGGTTCCCACAGCAGGCTTAGGTATGAGAGTGTCAGCTACAAGTGTTCTACATTTAGAATTGAAAGTTAGACTTTCCAGCAGCTAATTAGAGGAGGCGCTCCTGGGGTGGGTACTGAAATTACAACCACTTGAGAAGTTCTTCAAAATAATAATCACAAATTCAATAACAGACTTGACGATAGCAATTGTAATTTTTTTTTAGCATGCTTACTACAAAGCTAAGCAAACTGATTACTACTAAGCTGGCATTGCATTGCCCATTTGGGGAAGGAATTTGCTAAACAGCTCAAGGTGCTCAGGCAGCTTGTTCAATTCTAGATCATGCTGAAGAGCCAGATGTGAATTCGGATTTTCTATCTGTAGTATAGTCTTTGAGTCATTGAGTAATTCCATTACCCAAGCTAGATGCCTTCTAAGAGTACCAACGCACCTCACGTGTCTACCGTGAAACACAGTGATTTATGCACACTGTGTGGTGATATGTCTGGGAATGAGGATGGATTTATCTGTCAGGGTGAAATGAGGGGGCACATATAAGCCACATATTAATAACATAAGGTCACATAACTCTGCTCTTGGTTTTTGGAGCATGTTCAAAATCGGACAGCCAGTGTGAGTTATCTTATTCCATGTCTACGAATTTTGGAATAAAACCTAAAAATAAATTAATAATAATAATAATAATAATAATAATAATAATAATAATAGAATCAGGCCTGGGATTTGATGTAAAAAAAAAGTCTCCTCAGCTTCTGATAAAGGTCAACCCTTAATCTCTGCAAACGTGGGGGTTTGGTGAACTTCACTGTTGCATGTATGTGTTATCTGAACCATTTCTGTTCCTCACTTTGCATGTGTGCAGAGGCTGCACTCAAAGTTTTACCTTGTTCCTGGGTGACTCCACAGGCTGCCTGCCAGATTGGACCAATGGCTGAATTTGAGACATTTTTTTTCCAGTATGTTGCATTGGCATGTGGCTTGCTCATTCAAACACACCAGTGACCTTTCCTCCCGGTACTAAATGAAATCTTTTGATTAAAGCCCAATTTCTGGGCCTGTCAGTCAACATGAAGAGTTTTCTTTAGCTAAATAATTGTCCACTGACTTTCTTTGACTGCAGAACCATCCTCAGGGGTCAACCTGCTTGATGTGTTTCCATGGCGTGTTGAGTAAACTGTCAAATGGCAGAATATTTTTAGGATGTACGTGTCCAAACTATTTAAAATTGTTATACATTTATTGTGAGATATATTTAAGAAAAGTATGTCTAATATAAAAACTATGCACTATCTAGCAGAAATTGTGAAGCATTTTTTTGAAATAAGATATTCAAGTAAAATACTGTGTCTTGTCTTCTCCTTGGGCATCTTTAGACTCTCAGCTCTACCCAAAGGAGTCCCAAAATCCTGTACTTGATTTAATCATTTAATCCAGGTTCCTTTGCCTTCATTCACCACCCACTGAAGAAACAAAGGAACACTCTTACCCGCAGGTTACAGTTTTTCTTTTTCTATTTCTTTGTTGGGTATGCTAGACAAGCAGTCTACCACGGAGCTACATCCCCAGTCCTCCCTGATTCTGTGTGAAGTCACACCTCCCAAGCTCAAGTTTGAGCCATGCTTACTACAGCTCTCTAGGCCTCCGTGCATGCCAGCTTAGTCACATGGTTTCATCCATTGAGAGCAATGAAAGTACTGCAGCTGAGCAGGGCACCTGGTGATGGGTCTCCCCGAAGGATGCAGCAGATGGCACCAACTTTGCATTCACGTTTCCCAGTGGGAGCAGGCTTCTCTGCTTCACAGCGACCTCCAGTCTTAATCACAATCTGATGTTTTTCAAATGCAATGTCTACTGTGACTTTGAAAGATATTCTCTCTGACATCCAATTTAACAATTAACAACGGTTTTTGTTTTGTTTTGTTTTGATTTTATCCCCACCATGGGGTTTAGCTCCTGCTGGGATGTTTCAGAGATGGGGCAGTTTTCCAAGCATTAACTTGGCTGGCCCAGGGGGCATTACTGTACAGCTGATTCCATTTGAGTGAACATCATTCCTTTGGTCTTATTTGCAAACTGTCATATGGTGCTGAGAGTTAGTTAACCATTTGTGGTTCTGAGTTTGATGGCTAGTAGGAAACTCAGCATGGAAACGAACAACAACACCAAGCATTTCTTATAGATTCAGTGCAGCAGGGGATGACAAACTATTTTTTCCTGTAAAAAAAGCAGATGCTAAATATTTTAGATATGTGATCTCTGTTGCAACAATTCAACTTTCTCCATTGTACTGTAAAAATACTCACAGATGGTGTTTGGATTAATGGGTACGGCCGTGTTTCAATAAAACTTTATTTACCAAAACAGGTGGAGGGTTGTTTAAGTTATATGGGTAACAGTTTGCTGAGTTTTGGTCTCACTTATTGGTAAGAGCTCTTGATCTGGAAGGTCAACTTGGACATGATCTACATGTGGTGGCCTAAAGGGGTGTGTTGGGAGTCAGAGAGGTGGCAAAGGTGGGAAAGGAAAATATTGGCAAAAATCTCATCAACGAAATCTGGATCCCAGTTCTAACCACCCTTGTTAAGCCATTCTTAATTGCAAGTGAGCTATAGATACTCGCACTGTATTCTAACACAGCTTATTACCACAGAGAAGTAGAAATAAAGCAAGCCCCTGGGGTACTCTCTGAGTGTTCAAAAGTAGAAGGCCTCTTGTCAGTGCTAAAAGGACAGTGAGTGGCCCTGGACTGGGCACCAGGAAAGAAACAGCCAGTACCATGGAGTGCATTTCTGTGAAAACTGCACCTCTTGTCTGGAGGACCTATGAGAGCTGGGGAAGGTGAGGAGAAGATGCCAACAGTTAAAGGCTTGAGAGGAGTCTCCAGAAAGTCCAAGTATTTATTCTTCTCTTTCTTCACTCATCTTCAAGAAATGACTACAGAATCCCTGGGACCTCCCAGCCATCTTTCTCTAATGGAGCTCACAACCTAATAGGACAGTGTCTTAGTTAGGGTTATACTGCTGTGAAGAGATGCCATGACCGTGGCCACTCTAAAAAGAAAAGCATTTAATTGAGGCTAGCTTATGTTTCAAAGGTTCAGTCCAATAGCATCACAGCAGAAAGGATAGTGACACGTGGGCAAATGTGGTAATAGAGAAGAAGGTGACAGCTCTACATCCGAATCAGCAGGCAGCAGGGGGAGAGCAACGCTGAGTCTGGCTTGATCTTCTAAAACCTTAAAGCCCACCCCCGAGTGACACACTTTCTTCAACAAGGCCACACCTCCTAATAGTGCCACTCCCTATGAGCCTATGGGGACATTTTCATTCAAACCACTACAGGCAGGAAATTAATAAGCTAACAAAACAGAGATGTCCGAGTGTGGTGGCATTGTCCATAATCCTAGTTCTTGGGACAAAGGCCTGGGAAGATCAGGAATTCAAGAACATCTTCAGCTCCATGAGTTTGAGGCCAGCCTGGGCTATATGAGATCTTGTCTCAACATTCCTACAGCCCCACAAATGTGATGAGAAATGCCAGCGAAAGAGAGCCAGCAGCTAGTTTAGAAAGCTTGGGCCCCCTGGAGGAAGCTGCCAGGCAGAAAGTGTCATTTTCAGGCAGCCCCCCACCCTTACAACATGTGTGGATATTGGTTTTGACCAGGGAGGAACTGGCTCAGCATGCTTGGCCTCACACTACCAGCACCCTGACTCACCATCACATCTCTGCGGGCCTTGATAGGAATGCTACCAGTCTCTCTCACTGTGCTATTCACACATCTCAGTGGCCTCTCAGCTCCCAGAGTTTTCCTCTGGGCTGGGTTATATCCACCCACTATGGGGAAATTCTTTCGAATTTCCAGCCCAACTTAAAAAGCAAGTAGAATCGTCTCTGTACACATACGATTAGAAGAAGCAGAAGCAGTGAGAGAATCTGGTTAAGTAAGCCCCAAATGACTTTTTTATAATGAAGGAATAAATCTTAGAGAACACATTGTGTCCCCTTTCCTGTCCCTCCTAGTTTTAGAAGGGACTCAAGGTCACTTCACAGCAGAGGGGTCTCCCTGTTCCAGGCCAGAAAGCTGATTATCCCATGACTTGGTGTGTAGTGACTCCCAGACCCCGCTGCACTTTTGTAGATGCTGGGGCTTCTCCTGATCACATTCTTTACTCAGCCCTGCTCCTACTGGCAGCATTCAAAACACTGGGCTATGACAAGTAGATCCACGTGGCTGTACTCTAAATGTACTCAGTGTGACTGCCCATTGCTCAGCTCCGAGTCACGCAGGCTCGCCCCCACCCAGGCCCCTTTCCCTCCCCTCTTCTTTGCTCTCTGAGACACTTTTCAGCTGTCAGTCCCATTTCTAGATTTCTATGGCAACCACAGCCCCCAGCCTCACTGCCTTCTCCCCTTCCCCCTTCATCCTTTTGCAAAGTAGGAATTGCAAGGTGGCTGCTGACAGGCTGGGTTTCTAATAATTTTCCTCATGGAACAAACTGAAAAGAGAAAGTCAAGGTGATGCAGAGGGTCCAGTTGAGGGACACCACCAGGAAACAGAGACTTAAGTAAGAGCAGTATTGTGCACAAATGAAGAATAGATCCTAGGGTGCCGCTGTTGGCAGCCCTACAAAGCCAAATCCCCAGGGCTTGCAGAGATGATCGAGGTGTGGAAAGCACACAGAGAGGACCAACTGTGAGCATTGACTGGTGGCCATCCAAGCAATATGGAAGAGGATTAGCAAAGGGTGGGGGCATGCCATGCTCCTAGGGGAGATGTGCCTACTAGACTGCCAAGACACAGGCCTAAGCATTGAGGATGCAAGCTGCAGCCACAAGAATTTTCCCCCAAGCATCCCCATTACCAAGGCCTCTGAACCCATCAGTGCTGAACTGCTAGAGGTACCTTTTCCCTGGAAGAAAGGACCATTTTACCAACTCTAATGTCCAAGTGCATCATCATGCTAGTTCAGTGTGAGTCAGAGGCTCCTCTGGGTACTGGAGGCCGCCAGGCAGGTGTCAGTCACAGGGCAGATGCAGGGAAGGGAAGGCCAAGAGGAGGGCACACTGTCCGGGCCAAGGTGAGGCAGGAGGCTTTACCCTGGAGGAGGAAAGCTCACAAGAGCCAAGGATGAGGGTAAATTTAAATAGCCATATTACGTGCCATTTTTATAAATAAAAGTAATATGTTTTGGGCTGCTAATGACCTTCAAATTAGTGGCTTTATTCAGCGAACACTTATGTATTTTTAATTCCAAATGTTACTGAGTGTCCGTTGCAGAAGCTATGAAAAGCAGCAGGGAAGCTGGATGGTTTTAAATAAGAGAAAACCGGGATCATTATTTTTGAAATTGTCAGCTTTATATGCCTCTTAATGGATTCACTTTCTACCATCTCTCCCCCTACCTTTGTGGTCTTTGAAGATTTGCAGGCATTCTCTGTGGGGGAGAGCAGTGGCCCAGCCTGTCCTGTGCAGGAACCTGGGGCTTCAGTTCCCACCTTGTCTATAAGTGCATCACACTCAGCAGCAGGGAGGCTTCACAAAGGCCTTCAGAAGTGCACTGGAGAGAAAAGAATTCCAGTCTGAGATATAGTATACCAGCTGATGGGACTTGGGGTTTCCTCCTCTGATGTCTCTGATTCCAAGTTACAAAAAGAGAAATTATTGATCTTATGAATATATATATATATATATATATATATATGTGTGTGTGTGTGTGTGTGTGTGTTTTCTGTCTTCCATTAGATAGCGCACACACATATTTGTGTATATTGAGATAGATAGATAGATAGATAGATGGATGAATGATAGATAATAGATAATGATGATGGAGATAGATGTGTGTATACACCCGTGTGCACATCCATGCATTTGTATGTATGCATTCATCTTGCATGGGTGTGTAAGGGGGCATAAAGGGTGGGACCCAAAAGAGAAGGATCACAGAGAAGCAGATAAAGAAATACAGTAAGTGGTTGCCTATGAGAAGTGATTCTCAAGAAGTGCCCCCCCACCCCCCCGTGCTATCACCACAACAGCATCAGCAGCATCTCCTAAGAATGTTAGAAGAGCATCTTCCTACCAGGCATGATCATGCACATCTGCCATCCTGACTCTGGACAGGCTGAAGCAGGAGAACCACGAGTTCTAGAGTAGCTTGGGATATAGAGTTAGACACCGTCTCAATGACAAAAAGAGAAAACAGGAGTGGGCACTCTCAGGCCCTATCCTAGTGCACTGGGTCAACAATTCGGAAAGAAGCCAACTACTGGGTTTTCATAAGCCTGGCTAGTATTTCGGATGCTCACAGGGGTGGGGGCCACTGGCACCCAAGAGTGGAGGAATCAGTGCACAGAAAGGGAGAAAATGACAGAGAAGAAGAGGAAAGGGTGGCCAAGGGGGAAGAGCACAAAAGAGAAGAGCAATGTGAAAGTGAGTCTTCAGATTAGACTGCTGTCCTTCTACCTATGCACCTGCATTGTTTTCCAATAATCAGCCCTTGGCCATCTCTTCCATGAACCCAGAGCCTGTCCTTAGCCACAGAGAGGTTTCTGAGCAGATCTGACTTCTGCATGACCAACTCTCCTGAGCATCTTTCAGAACTTTCCAGTTTATCAGGGAGCTCTTGGTGTCTTAGTGGGGGTTTCTACTGCTGTGATGAAGCACTATGAGCAAAGCAACTTGGGGAAGGATGGGTTCGTTTGATTTATACATTCAAATCACTGTCCACTGAGGAAGCCAAGGCAGGAACCTGTGGGCAGGAACTGATGTAGAGGTCATGAAGAAATGCTGCTTATTGGCTTGTTCCCCATGGCTTGCTCAGTCTGCTTTCTCATAGAACCCAGGACCACCAGCCCATGGCAGCACCTACAATGGCCTTGGTCCACCCACATCAATCACTTATTAAGAAAACGTCCAACAGGCTTGTCTACAGCCTGATCTTATGAAGGTATTTTCTCAATTAAGGCTCCTTCGTCTCTAATGACACTACCTTCTGTTAAGTTGACATAAAAACTAGCCAGCATGATAGCTATCTCTATGATCAAGATTAACAAACACAAGTCATCATTAAATCCAGCCTAGATGCTATTTGCAGATTCTCACAATCCACCAGTAAGCAAATTACAGGTCCATACCCTCAATAGGATCTTGCGAGGGAAGTCAGAGAACTAGCATTACTCAAGGTGTCTAAATTATCAAATGTCTTTGAAAACATCCTGTGGAACAAAGAAAAGACAGAGTAGAAGTTGCTTGGATTCTAATTAAGGGGAAGGTGGGTAGAAGCTTACAAGGGATGGAAGACTTTCAGGCAAAATCCCCTGGACCCATGGCTGTGTATATCTGATAAATTGGCCTTATGCATTTAAAGACTGGTAATATACTTTCCACACACCATCTCATTTAAGCGTCAGCTTTTCTCTGATGCACTAGGTGTCAATGTTAGCATTGTCCAAGTGTGGTGGCTGAGGCTTAGGAATGCAGGTGGCGAAATTATAATTCTAATCTTGATGAAATCAAATGCATGGTTTTCTGAAGCATACCTTGCTTCGAAGCAAGAAGGATCTCTGTAATTTACATTTTATTATAGTGATAGGGCTCCTCATTTTTTACTATCCTTCTTAATTTCTTTTTAACAATTGTCCAACTTACTGAGAAGCATAATTGAATAGTATTTGACGTGCAGATGCTGGCCTAGTTTAGCCAGAGAGACAAGGGAGATGTCACAGTCGGAATGCACAAGGCTACACAACAGTGAGTATCTCATCAGCTATGAATCTCAGCCCATATGAAGTTGGAGGGAGGATCTCTGCCAAGGGGAAAGAACTCATCCCAGAAGAGGTAAAACTTATGGCTAAGAGAAGGTGTAAGTTCCAGACAAGAACAGAAGAATCAAGAGGAAGTAGGCATCTTGCATACTCTAAAATCTCCTGGCCCAAGAAATTGGAACAGTCTGGTACTCATTGCTGGGGGCAGGGGATGCAGTCAGCAAAATATGGTGTCTGTCTATCAAGAAATGCTATGTGCTCCAGACAAAGGATGACTATATTTCCATATTGAAACCTGCTTGGATTTCCATATCAAGGAATTGAGTGAGCAAAGGAAGAGAAGGAGGGATGTAGAATGCAGCCATTTTATAAGACCACAGACAAGCAAGGTGCTCTCATTGAACACAACAGAAGGATGTTTATCACTGTGGAGGATGTGGGAAACCTACCTATTCCCCATTTAACCTTATTTGCTACCTTGAAAGCAGACACACATTCATAGTGTGTGTGTGTGTGTGTGTGTGTGTGTGTGTGTGTGTGTGTGTGTGCGTATGTGGGGACATCGGAGCAGCTTCATTAGTCTGCCAGCTCCTATTCTAAGGCAGCACTATCTTAATTATTGCAGCCCCATTGCACATTTTAATAGGTATACCATGACTCATCTGTCCTTATTCACTTTCATGATTCTCCTAACGATTTTCACCTGTATATTTTTCCAGGTGCATTATGAGATAAATTTGTGAAATCCCCAAATTCATGTGGCAAAGCTATAAATATTAAATTTGTGGAGAATAGGCATCTACAGCAGATCCATCTTCTAGTTAGAAACAGGATGTTTTTCTCCATTTCAAGCAGTTTTGTTTTTTGAAAAAGAGTCTCCTATACAGTGTTGAGCCTTTGTTACAAAGGCTGTTTATTTCTTGCTTAAACTCCCTGAAACTTATATTTTGCTATGGTCATCAGACTCTTCCTTTTCACTATTAGAAAAATATATTTAAAATTTTATTTTAAATTGTGTGTGTTGTGGTGGGTGTATATGCATAGGAGTATAGGTTGTCTGCAGAGGCCAGAGGTGTCAGATACCCCAAAGCTGGTGTTACCAGTGATCGAGAGCCACCAGATGTGGAATCTGGGAGAACTCAGGTCCTCTGCAAGGTGGGTACATGTTATTAACGACTGAGCCATCTCTGCAGCTCTTTCTTTTTTGTTGTTCTTTTTGGTTGTTTTTAAATACGTGTTTTATAATTATTCAACTTGCTTTAAAGCAGTATTATTGCTAAATAGTTCTTTAATTAGTTTGCTTCTTTATGTTTTAGGCATATAGGACAGCTTACTTTAACAGAGATTATTGTTTACCATCACCACCACTCACCACCACCACCACCACCACCACCTCCACCTCCACCACCACCAGCACCACCACCACCACCACCACCACCACCACCACC